>JAKZAP010000005.1:1800000-2095413 GCA_023053575.1 Branchinecta lynchi
TCATATTTCCCTGATTATCTAGTTTGGGGTCATCTTAATGTTACCTCCGCTACCCCTAAATATAGGGCCTGGACAGGCAATTTATGATAACATAGGTTGCCCTTAATTGTTGCGAGAGCAACACCTTGGTTTTGTCATAGTTTATTTTTTTTTTTTCTATGCCGTCGATTTCAGCTCAATTGCTCGAAAATGGCAAGGGTCTAACCTGTGCGGTTAGTACGAAAAGTGTGGACCTTAGGCCGGATTGATGAATATGGCATTACATTTTGGAAAGCTCCGTGTAACTCTTGCCGGGGGCCAAAAAGGATGTTTTTGCTTGTCCTCGCCTACGATGTGCCATTTCGAGTTGCTCGCCATTTCGAGTGGAAAGCTCCTTTCTAGCAGGCAGGCACCAGTTTCAAGTTGCAAATGTACTAAGATCTATAAGTGCTAAACATACCTTTTCCAATCCCTTGATGTTGTGACTTACCTTGGAATCCCCTATTGTTCAGTGAAACGTCATTTTCAATCAACTGTAGTAAGAAATATTGAACTAAAAATCCGTAAGACGTTTGAAGCTTTAATCCACCTGAGGGGTAAGCTTAGACGTGATATTCTTACCCGTATATACCAGTCAACTGTTTTACCAATAGTCATTTTTTCCAGCGGTGGTGGTGAATGGTTTTTATCGTGGTATGATTGCTAGTGTCCGTGTGTACTATTTTAAATATTGTAAATTTTTGCTTGGATACCCTTTATTTTCTAGAAATACACCTCTAATTAATTCCCTTTCAGTTAAAGATCCTGCCCTGGCAATTCAGCAGAAATTTGATAATTTTGTAGCTAAAGCTAATAATATTCTGACTCTGAAGAATCTGTTTCCGTTTTTCGCTAAAAAGCTAATAGTTAAGTAAGTACAGTGCTTTGTTTAATGTACGTCAATTGTTATTTATTGTTATTAAAGTTATTTGTAACAGTGTTTTTTAAATTTATTTTACTACTCCTCATTATATATTCTTTGAGGGAAATAAATAAATGAATGAATGAATATGAGGCAGTTGTCAAGCGCCACAACCAAATCTTCTTTCAGTGATTAATAGAAAAATTTAGAGAAACAAAAAAGTGTCATTTTCCCACGCGTCCGAAAGTGCTGCCATCTATTCTTTCTCCCCATTTTTGTTCATGATTTCAGCTAATTTCGTCATTCCTTTTTTTCACCCGGGATTGCGAGAACTATTAAAATTTACAAGTTGTCTCAATGCTAAAGAAATTAGATCTTACCCTTTGCTCCTTTCTAAGCAGGGGCGGTTCGAAGGGGGGGGGCATGGGGGGTGACTACTCCCCCCCCCCCTACTACTCTCTACTCTCAGTTGTATGTTTTGAGCTTGTATGTATGACAGTGCTGTGTTTTGAGCTCTTCATAGTGCTATACAGGCAGTAATCAAAGGTGAATTTCACCCACAAATCACATTTTTTAGTCGCATGGCTACGAAGAAATTTCTATTCGTATGTTTTCAGATTCACAGTTGTGTGTTCTGAGTTTTCTAGAATGAAAGTCGTATGTTTGAGCTTGCGAGATAAAGGCAGACAAAGCAGTTAGCTAATCGTGAACTTCGCCTTCAAATGACTTGTTTCTGGTCGTATTATTCCATAGAGATTTTAGCAGTATGTTTTTAGCTTGCCAGATTCGCAGTCTTGTGTTCTCAGTTTGTCAGAATCACAGTCGTATGCAACTTCCCAGAATGACATCAACCGCGAATTTTCCCTGAAAAAGACTCATTTGTTGTCGTATTTTACGAAGAGATTTTCTACTCGTATATTAGCGACAGTCGTAAGTTTTGAGCTTGCCATATGAGGAAGTTGGGACAGCAAATGACCTATTTCTTGTCGTATGGTTGTATAGAGATTTTCTATAAGTAATTACGTTACGAAATAGTGTGTTTTGAGCTTGTTAGAATGACAGTCGCATGTTTCGAACTTGTCAGAGTGACATAAATGCGATTAGCAAATCAGGATTTTCACTTTATGGCGCTGAAAACAGGCTGATTTTCGAAAATTCCGCCGGCGGCGCGACGTTTAAACATTGTTCAATCTGGTTTTGTGCAAAAATCTCCTTATCTTAAAAAGATTTTTTTTTTTTTTTTTTTAAATGGCTTGCGGAGTAAGGAGGTTTTGTAACCACTATATGACGGGCCTGATGATTGCACTTTTTTTATAGTCTAAATTCAAAGTGGAAGCACTACCACGTACCAACTCCCGGGAAAAGATCATGCTCCGTTTGCGAGCTATCGGGGCACGGACAGATATGTGATATTGCAAAACTACCTGCGCCGTCTTTCATAGTCGCCTACTCGCTATCTGGTTGAATGGCCCGTAATTTAGCTGAGATGTCAGGTCTAATATTTCAGCAAATGCCAGAAAAAGGTCGGATTACAAAAAAAATCGCCTGTGGCACTGAGTTTAAATTTGTCCTGGGTACATACGGCTGCTGCTGGGGATCTGAGCCACGTTAAAAGTAAGAGTTTGTGTTTTAATTGTGTAAGAGTTTAAATTTGTCCTGGGTACATACAGCTGCTGCTGGGGATCTGAGCTACGTTAAAAGTAAGAGTTTGTGTCGGAAGTAGTCGAATATTGCCGAATAAAGGCAGATTAATTTTGCCTGCGGCTCTTTCCAAGTCCTACCCTATTTCTATCTAGTTGAAGTGTTCATCATTTATATGCGGTTTTAAGCTTGAGATTTGGGGTCTAAGCTACATTAAAAGGTATAAGTTATAGATTTTTGTTTTCAACGAGTTGATCAAAATGTGCAATCGGTTTCTTGGTACGAGGGGTTGACAAAGTATCGAGGGGTTGACAAGTCCAGTAGTAGGGTACACACTGAGACCAGAAATAGGCCAGTCCAATTGTGACACAGGTAGGGGACTTACAAGCAACAATAATAGGCTGTTAGACCATAATCATCTTCGGCGATGAGGGGTTTGCAACTTTTGCTAGCTGGTGTACCTATTATATGTTTCCGGTGTATTTAGTGGTAAGAACAGTTTTGTCTCCCGATAGTAAGACATTTAGGGGACTTGTAAGTAACAATCGGCTGTTAGGCTATAATTACCTTCGGCGATGAGGGGCTTGCAACTTTTGCTAGTTAGTGTACCTATTATTGGGATCCTAAAACGTAAGTGGAGGGATACCTATAACATCGCAAAAGTTGTCCGTCTGTACGTCTATTAGCACGATAACTCTCAAAGGAGACGAGATATTTTGATGAAACTTGGTCTGGGGATTCTTTGGGTCAAGGGTAAGGTCAAGTTCGTAGATGGGCTCCGTAGCCCTAGATTTAGGGGTGGGGGAGGGGGTTTCAGTTAAGGTGCAAACAAAAATATTTTCTAAAAGCTATTGAGATAGTTGATTTAGGGGTAAGGAGACATGCTGAATCCGGATATGAAAGTTATTTTCTTGCCGGACAAGTAGTTCACCCAAAATCCGGCGAAAACTGGACAACAAAATTTGTCAACCAGTTTTCGGATCTGCGCGTGGATGCCGACATTCATTTGTTTATTCTGTGTAACGTCTGAGAGATCTAGTGTAATCGAAGGTCGAAGGGGTTGATATACAATGTTCAAACGAGGAAATATCAAGCGAGGATGTTGTTCAATGAGGATTCACTGGTAAAGTACAGGTCAAGTTCGTAAATGGGTCCTTTAGTCCTATCTTTAGAGGCAGAAGAGGGATTTAGAATTTACGGCAAAAAAAATGTATGTTTTCTAAGCTAAGATGATATTCATTGAGGGGGTAAGAAGGTCCGCTGAATCCATATGTTAACTTAGTTTTCTTGCTGGACAAAAGGTTCATCGCGAATTCGGCTGAAACTGTAAATTGGTTGAAGCTCAAAGTTGTTTCTGAAATCAAGTAGAGATTCAGTATTGGGGCAAGGAACAGGCTGAATCCATTTTTGAACTTTATTTTAACAGTAAAAATATTCAAGAAACCTGACGAAGACTTGACCCAATTGTTTGAATCAAATGTTAGATTTTGGAATTCCATCGAAACCTTTGGTCTTGTTTGTTTTGAGGTATTTGATGTCTATCACGAGAAGAGGGACTTTTAATTAAGAATCGGTTGCTGGAGGGGGTTCATGCGGGGCTAATAACTTATGCTAATTGGTGCACAATTTATTCGATCTCTATAAATCTGAGGGTAAGAAAATTTGTCTATCAATGTAACCTATAATTAAGTGTTTGCGCAAAGGGTGCAAATGATAATGTAAAACAATGAGTTATTGTCGCAACAATTGATAGTTTCATCGATGGTATTTTCATCTGAAAAGTTACGGATAGCTTTATAATACCAACTAGATTTATAAGACAATGTTCCAAGTTTTCATCCGTCAAGTCCAACGCTGAGGAATATCCTTTGTTCATGTGATTACCGATTGTGTTCTTCTTGTAACATACCGTTTTGAAAGCTTCGACGGGTTGACAACTTCAGCATTTAACCGATAGCGAAGAGTGTTGCTCTCGCAACACTTTAGTTGGCGAAGCCGAACGAAGGTTTCCGCAACACTTCACGTTGCCCAGGTAAAGTGGATCTAATTTTATTGGGGATCCAAAAAAGATGCTCTGATGATTAATGTTTCCAAAATGTTTGCCCCCCCCCCCCCCCCCCCCCGGATTTAATAAAACAGCCCCACTGGCTTGAACAGCAAAAATTTGGGGAAAATAATGCGGGCATTCTTTGGGCTTGTTTTCAAACGCCGTGGTCTTCTTTCTGCAAACACAGTCTGGCAAGTGGCAAGTGGCAACGCTGGTTTCGTAAATCTCACTAATCTCACTCAGTGGATTATCCAGCCAGGTTTGTGACTGGTTCATGAAAGCAAGGTCTTAATTTTTAAGAAGGAAATCCTGTGAGCTTGGTCACACTTGGCTCATGTCCTGGCTTTTGGAGTTGCAAAAGTAGAAAAAAGAACAAGATACAACTAATTCTGAATATTGTCGTTTACAGGAATGCTAATTGACCCATAATTGCAGTCTGCTCATTATCCGCTAGCTGCCACAAAGCAGTCTGGTACACTAGCCCCATTTCAGGCACGGTGCTCAAACGTCTAGCACCATGCCTAGGTGCTAGGCGTTCAAGCACTGTACCTTGGATTTCATGTATGGTGCATGGATTTCAGTATACAGTGCATACAGAAAAAACACAGTTTCTGTCATTACAACTGAGCACCGGCTCGGACAGGGCTGAAATTACTACTATGAATTAGATAAATCAAAGACAATCCTTTATATAATTTTCACAACAAAAACAAAAGGGCTCTA
Organism: Branchinecta lynchi; assembly: GCA_023053575.1. NCBI lineage: Eukaryota > Metazoa > Arthropoda > Branchiopoda > Anostraca > Branchinectidae > Branchinecta > Branchinecta lynchi. The sequence goes on from JAKZAP010000005.1 coordinate 1,805,292, forward strand.
ATGATGATGGAGATGAAAAACCTAACAGCACCCTATCTATTTTCCATGTATTTTCCCTATCTATTCCCCAAGAGCCAATATTCTGGTTGGCTGCTAGGTAGAAAAAGCTGAGGCACAGTACACTTTGCATGCAAAACCCTTGACTATGTAGAAAAGGAAATGAGGTTTTTCACATCTGTCATCAGCCCAGCCCTTTTGTTTTTGTTGTGAAAAATATATAAAGGATTGTCTTTGATTTCTCTAATTCATGGTAGTAATTTCAGCCCTGTCCGAGCTGGTGCTCAGTTGTTATGACAGAAACTGTGTTTTTGACGTATGCACTGTATACTGAAATCCATGCACCATACATGAAATCCAAGGTACAGTGCTTGAACGTCTAGCACCCAGGCATGGTGCTAGACGTTTGAGCACCGTGCCTGAAAAGGGGCTAGTGTACTAGACTGCCACAAAGCCGATCAAATCTCATGTCCCCGCAGGGATTTTCAGTAGTTTGTCCGATAGGTGGCTTTTTGAGCCCCCTGCTGTTTTATTAGTATTCCAGTAACTTATTATTAGCCTAGCTACAATTATTACTATTCTCGTTATTATTGCCATTCCAGAGCCCACCGTAATAAGTACATTGGCTCCTCCCACTTCTTCTTTTCGCCCGCAACTGTTACAATAGTTACAATTCACTTATGATGGTCGCAAGCACCATAAGTGATAATAACTATAGCTTCTGCAGGAACTCTCGTAAGAGTGATGACATATGTTCGGGTTGTTATTATTTTAGTTCTATTATGTAAATATCGGAGCAGTGAATTAAGGCATTGTCATCAGGTCTTCAACCCCATTTAGGTGAATCAGTGATAGGTAAATAGACTGTCATTTCGCTTAAACTTTAGTAGCCTATTAATTTTTATTACGGATTCAAGATTGAACAAACAATCATGGGGGTAGGCTTCTCTGCTTGTAGAGATATGCTTATTTGAATGTTGGTTGGCTTTGAACTTTCTTAAGGGCCTCTGAAAACACCTGAGTAGGTATTTCAGATCTTCATTCTACCATTTAACCCAAAACTGCTTCACATTTAAGTAACTTCACATTTAATATCTGTTCAAATAAACACACCTCTACTGTATTGTGCCTCAATGCATAAGCACTCTTCACCATTTCTCATATGTTGGGCGTTCCGGATTTTGGAGAAGCCCAAAAATTTAGGTTTTTAGAAGCTGACTGCAAATCATAGACATAGTTGGCTTCTCGAAACGGATATGTCAGTTGAATTTCTTTCAACCTCATTTTCGTCATTATTGGCAAAGGTTCTCCTCAGTCTGTAAGCTAGAAAAGTCAATCTGTGAAAAAATAAATAAAGCTTCTAGAAACTGTAAGTACAGGAGAGGTACCTCTTGTATCTGCTTTTGGTGACTTTCCTAGTAAGAATTGCTCAAAGTTAATGTTGGTGTAGAGATCTCGGTTTGGACAAGCAAAAAAACAGCAGCCGCTTGGGAAAACTACCTCCCTGTCCAAAAGGAAATCTCAGCACCAACTGTAAGCATTACAGTCAACAATGTTTTGCATGTCTGGTTAGAGTGCTCACATAGAATGGCATTGCCGACGTTACTGCCCTTTTGGTGATTGTATGCACGGCATCACAACTGGGGGGGGGGGGGGGAGGGGGGGGGGGGACCCCCCCCCCCAATGCTGTCTGCCAGTCGGTAAAAAATAACCAAGTCAGCACGAGGCACCGTGATTTTTCGTCTAAACTGTTGATTTTTTTCCAAAATGTCAATTTTGTTGTTGAAAACAGTCGTTTTTTCTGCAGAAAAAGTCGGTAAAAATTACCAGCCAGTCGGTAAATGCCTCGTCCCCCCACCCCCACAAATAAAAAACATTTTGGCTAATAACGCCTCTGATTGTATGTTTGGCTAATACTGTTCTCCATCAGTCTACCACACATACCTGATTTTTGGGCATACCTGATGATTATTATATGCTTTGGGTGAGTTGGAGGAGGGCAAAGGATGAGCCAAACAGTAAAGATTCGACCTTGACCGAACGAACCTTAGCTGGTTTACATGCTACCTACCCTTGCAAGTGCCAGCTCTTTTTTTAAATTCTGTGGTACACAGCAAACCGTGAACCTGGAGTAGTGGATCTGCAGTGAGTTTGTATTATACTGTATGCTTAATTTTGGGTATTTTAACAATACGAACTTCTCTCACCATTGCGACCCGCTTCAAAATGTTTTGGTATTTTGTTGTTTGATATTGTTATATACTGCGCTGTAACGTTTTAATCTACGTATTGTGTTTTGTTAAAAATGTCCTGAGCTATGTGGTGCTATTTAGTCAGGTTGCAGCCCCAGCAAAAAAAATCTTTGCAGTCATTGGGTGAAAAAAAATTGATTCCGGTCTCCATAACTTTCATTCTTCTAGTTAAAAGCCAACATGACTGTAGTGAATGATGGGATTCCGGACGTTTGGACTACCATATGGGACTCAAAAGAATTGCTCCTTGCAGTGCTTGCTGTTTTTATAACTGCTGGTAAGCTTTCTGACTTTCTTTATTGTATCTGTCATTGGTACAGAATAGTTGCGTTTTTGTTCCACTTTTCACTCGCCTTTTTGACGGCTTTTGCGTTTTCGTAAAATGGTCCTAAGGCGTATTCTCGCCGTTCCCCGAGGACTCCACTTGAGGAGTCCCCGCGTTTTTGTTGTTCCCGGGGATTCACTCCCCGTATTCTCGCGAGTCCCCACGGATGGGGAATGCTCCGATTATCATCACCATCATCAAAAAGGACTCCCTTTCAGATTCAGAGGGGAATCAATTTTTTCTAGTGTTGGTGCAATGTAAAATTAATTAAAAACAATCAGTATAAACAAAAATAAAGTGGATCCAGACTAATTTCGTCAACATCATATTTATTTTAAGAAGAAAATTCATTTTGAAAGCACTCCTCGTGTTCTCGTTGTTTTCCGGAGGCGGAGTCCGCTTGGAGTGACTCCCTCTATTCTCGCCGTTCCCTTCGAGTCCCTGAGGAGTCCTAGGGGAACGGCGAGAATACGCCTCTAAGCACTGTTTGACAATTTTCCGTTTTTGTCAAAAAGGCAAACGCCGACTTTCGCCTTTTCCCTCGGCTTTTTGCAAAAAGGCTAACTTCGTAGGTGACCAAGTTACGCTCTCCTTTTGGCTTTTTGCCTCGCTACTTTAGCCAGTTTATCCCAAAATCCAATAACAGAGGAATTTGATTCAAAGTGAAAATCAGTATTTAGAGACTGCCTCGGATTTTAAAATGAAAAATTTGAAATGGAAGTAAAATACAAATAAAATGGGATTTGTCAAAATAGTGTTTTCATCCGAGAAAATAGAAAAGTCCTTAGTAGTAACGGCAACTTGCGAAAACGTGAGAATGTTAAAAGAGGCCTGAAAACGATAAAAAGCCAAAGCTGAAAAGGGAAAGGCAAAAGCCGAACAAAAACGCAACTAATATATGGCTCGCCACGTTCAATTGTTTGTTTCAATGTGGTAATCAAGGGTATGTTCGAACTGCCTACTTATAGCAAGAAGAAATAATCAGATAAAACCTCCGTCTTAGGTCCTATGCAGTAGGCTGCAACTATGATACCCCATCTGAACTGAGCGGATAATGAGCCGTTGCTCATCACTGAGCAATAATTGCAGGAGTCATGCTGACCCGAGCTGGAGCGCGTCTGGAGAGTCAATCGGCTTTGACTTTGAAAGTTCTTTCTGCTCGGCTTCACAGCGATATAGCTATTTGTAGAGGTAACGAAACGTGATGTGCAGGGTAGCTCCTAACCTCCGCTTGTTTGCATCGGGTACGGGGAAATATTCGACTCCTCATGGTCGTATTACAGAGATAGGGAGACGGAGGTTCTATCTGATTATTTGTTCTTGCTTATAGTAACTGAAGTAAATACTATCTTAGTTCCAAGTGGTATACAAACTGGAACGAATGTAGTAGCTTTTGGAAACTATAGGTAGTTGAAAGTCGCCAGTGCAACTTGTATTTTTGTAAAAATGGGTCTGGTCTGACATTGGAGTCACTGAAATAGTCTCTTATAGAACATTCTAGTGTTTGTCTTTATTATTTTTGGTTTCCTCTGTTCTGTTATATATATGGCATTAGTGGTTAAAATAAAGTTAATTATTGATTGACTTCCTTCTTTACAGCACTGTTATTGTGGCTGAAGCAGAGAAAGCAAAAGGGGAAAGCAGTTCTATTTGTTGGACTATCTGGCAGTGGAAAAACCCTTATCTTCAGCCAGTTCGTTCACAGAAGAGGATTACTTACCGTTACTTCAGTAAAGGAAAATGTGGGCACTTTAGACCTTGGGAATAAGGTAGGTAACATTTTTGGTCGAGTTTTCGGTTCACAGACGGTTTTTAGCATACAGGATTCCTGATTACAGGAGAAGTGATTGCAAGGGGTTCTACCGAGAGAAAGGGATTGTAAAGGCTGCTTTAGGAATTTTTTGTCTGTAGAACACTGTCAGAAGTTTCATAACAGACAACTTGTTATGATCTAAATAATACTGACCTAACTACAAATATAAATAATTAGTAAAGATACAACATATGCACGCCATCAGATCCGCCAACCATAAAAAAAAACTCCACCCTAAAACAAAATAATAACAAGATCTACGAGCTCGTATTGCACTTGTTACGAGTAGGTGGTAGAAGAAAGTAGATGATAACGTCACAACATACACCCGCCATCCCAAAAATACGGTTCGGGCCTAGTAATAGGACATGTTGTTTCACTCAAGTCTGAGCATTTCCGGCATCGCCTGGGATCATCTGGGGCAAATGACTGTTCTGAATCCACTCATTTGATCTCTAGACGCGCGACAGAATTTCCGGTACCTCCCTCCAAATCCCCCTACGACGGCCCAATCTGGTTCGGACTCGTGAATGGATCATCTGAAGCATCTTCTCTTACCACCCATCAAGTTTCACTCGTACAACCATCTTTCATTCTTTTGACGAGGAAAGGTTGATATCATCATCTGTATGGTAATTTGATTATTTTGCGTGAGTTTTTCCTGGAGTAGCTGTGTTTTTTCTGTTACTCCTGAGTTTTAGTTCAGTCAGACCGACCTTCTGGTCTATCTTGTTATTCGAATGTTGTTTTTTCTTGAAAATCCAGGGCTGTCCGGCGGTATCCTGTCTTTTTCTGGATTATTTTTAACAGTTATGTGCTCTTTCAGAAGACACTGAAAGTCGTTGATGTACCAGGACAAGAAAGAGTTCGCCAGAAGTTCTTTGACGCATGGAAAGCTTCAGCCAAAGGCCTCGTCTTTGTTATTGACTCGGTCAGCTTCAACAAGGATATCCGAGACATCACTGAGTAAGTTGTCTTCATATCTGTGTCGTATCCTTTCTTCCTACCCTCCTACCATTGAAGAGATCTGGGTGACGGACTGTTCAGTCCCTTCACCCTCGTAGGTACACGGGGGGGGGGGGGGGTTCGTCAAAACTGTCGGTTTTTATGGCACTTGCCCTTCGGCCAAGTGCCATATAGCGATCGCAATTTCTGTCCGTCCGTCGGTCTGTCCAGGTTTTGCTAGTTCGGGCACTTCCACATAAGCTAGGACGATAAAACTTGGCAGGCGTATCAGGGACACTAAATGATTAAGTTGGAAATATTCACTTCCCCCATCCGAGCACCGTGGAGGGAGGGGGAATCCGGAATCTTGAGGTATTTATAATTTTTGAACGGGTGACCGGATCTCGATGAAACTTGATATTTGGAACGACCTTATGCCTCAGACGACCCACTTAAAATCCGGACCGGATCCGGTAACTTTTGGGAGGAGCTGGAGGGGGCAACCGGAAATCTTGGGAAACGCTATGAGTGGAGGGAACGAGATGAAACTTGGTGGGAAGACACCCTAGCAAACACTAGATACATCATTGACATAACCGAGTCGATTCGGGCACTGTGGGGGGAGTGGAGGGAGGGGGAATCTTGAGGTATTTATAACTTTTGAACGGGTGATCGGAGCTCTATGGAACTTGATATTTGGAAAGGCCTCATGCCTCAGACGACCCACTTAAAATCCGGACCGGACCCGGTGACTTTTGGGGGGAGCTGGAGGGGGCAACCGGAAATCTTGGAAAACGCTACGAGTGGAGGGATCGAGAGGAAACTTGGTGGGAAGACACCTAGTAAACACTAGATACATCATTGACATGACCGAGCCGATTCGGGCACTGTCGGGGGAGTGGAGGGAGGGGGAATCCGGAATCTTGAGGTATTTATAACTTTTGAACGGGTGACCGGATCTCCATGAAACTTGATATTTGGAAAGACCTCATGCCTCAGACGACCCACTTAAAATCCGGACCGGATCCGGTGACTTTTTGGGGGAGCTGGAGGGGGCAACCGGAAATATTTGAAAACGCCATGAGTGGAGGGATCGAGATGAAACTTGGTGGGAAGACACCTAGCAAACACTAGATATAAGATAAGATAAGATTTATTCCACTAAAAGCACAGAGGCCATGGGAAAAAATAAACACAAACAAAAATAAAAAACACAAACCAAATAAATGCTAACTATTTTACATATTCCTTTACAGGAATCTTTCTCTGTGGTTCATCGAGACCGAAAGGAATCTTCCCAAATTTTCCATATCACCAAATATTTTACTTCCGATTACTTTTACCAACCAATCCTCCCCCCCAAATATTAACACCAAAAATTTCCCCACGAAGATCTGAAAGCTCAGGACATACGCACATTACGTGAAAAATATTTTCGTCCAAATGTCCACACATTGGGCAAAAGTAAGGACCAGACAACACTCTTACCTTACCCAAATATCTTCTACGCATTCCTAAAGGTAGACAATCACCTCGTAAACTCATTAACAACCTCAAATGATCTGCTGGAATCCCCGCCTTAAAATAAATTTCCTCCCCCCATGTCTCTTTGGCCTTCGCGTACAACCACAATGAATCAGATGCCTCCACCCCACACTGCCATAATTGTATTTCCTGGTCATGTAACCTAACCTCCACCTCCTTAGCAATACTCACACTATTACCTGTTCTAGGTCCTTTTCCATCACACCAAAAATGAGACAAACCGCTACTATCCAAAATACTTTTAACCTGTTTTGACCACGATTCCTTTGCTCCATCCTGGAGGGATTCCAGATATGCAGCCTTTAACGGTCTTACTCTCGGCAACGCTATTATTTTTTCCCAAAACCGTATCATACTAACAAGACGCCTACTCCTTAATGAAAATAAACCTAAATCTCCTCTTATTACTAATGAATTAATCTTGCTACTAAGGCCTAGAACTCTTTTGAAGTAGCCTAATTGCACTTGTTCTAGCTTAATACTCGGACTATACCCCCAAATTTCCGCGGCGTAATGCATTACTGGAACTAGCTTAGACGAAAACACCTGTTTATGCATTCTTAAATTATTTATCTTGACATAACCGAGCCATGCCTACTCGTAACAAGTGCCATATGAGCTCGTAGCTCTTGTTCTGCAGAAACAATCCTTAAAAACGACCAGCCAGTCGGTAGATACCTTGCCCCCCTACCCCCAATCGTTTTGACTAGTAACGCCTCTGGGTACAGGATCGGCTTCTTGGGAGTTCCCCGCTCGTTTGGTTGGTTGAAAATTTAATGTTCGTATTTTTATTCTTTAGTTACTTGGTAAATTTGACTATCTTGCTTTTTGTTGTACGCACTCTCGCTCACTCATTTCAAATAGTTTGTTGTCTTTTTTCAGAGGAGTGAGGGGGTATTTGGTAGATAGCAGGGTATATTATATAGATATTCCTTCAGCCCAAGCTGAATTTGAGACATATATTCAAATAATGCATAAAATGGATACATAAATAACAAAACAAATACATCTCCTTGTCAGGAGGACCCCTGCCAAGAAGGGCAGAAATATCGCTGCCAAAGCATCGTAGCTGACATATCCATTTTATACATTATTTGAAGATTTTGTTAGAATTATCATAGATTTATAGGGTAAGTAGTTGTTGTAGTTGAGGTATAATCATTAATGTACAAATTTGTATTCTCTACAGTGCGTGTTTGCTATGGGGCAGAAGGGGGGGGGGGGGCAACTGCCCCCCCCCCCCCCCCCCAGCTGAAATTTAGCGTCTTCGAAACTCTCGTCGAAACTAAGATAAGCCTACAGAATTCAAGCATTGCACGTTTATGTCAGACGACCGACTAAGTGATCTGTTGGTCATTGGTATACCCAACCTGAAAAAGCGAAGAAGCTTGACGTCAATCGCGCAGTGGACAGTTTTTCGAATTTGAAGAAGTTTCGCCTTGGTCCATTAGTAAAATTCTCCTTGTTTATTTGTTTTTATTACGTTTTTCTTCTTGAAATAAACTGCTAATTTTCACTCGACTTGGGAAAATCGGCTCCAACTCCCCCCCCCCCCCCCAGAATTTTGACGAAATTACGCCCCTGTTGTTTAGTGTATTCGTAGGTTAGTGTAGGAAATTAAAAAACTTGAGCTTGATCAAGACTTCTAACCTGTTTCTCAATAGCTACTTGTACAACCTGCTAGTCGATCCGACAATTGCTTCCACGTGCCCATCAGTTCTTATTTTCTGCAATAAGCAAGATCTGGCTGCAGCCAAGGGACAGCAGCTACTAAAAACTACGCTGGAGAAAGAGATGTAAGTTATTAAAAAAAAATTTACTTGTATAATATACCCTATTCTGTCTATTTACGAACAACCGGTTAAAGTTAAGTACTCACAGATACCCAAGGCCGTATCCAGGGGGGGGGGGGTAGGGGGTTGACCCCCCCCCCCCGCCCGAAACCTACAAAAGTCATAATTTTACAGGCTTTTCCCTCTTATATTTATTCCAGCAATGTTTTCTACGGATACGTCAGCTAAGATTCTTCATAAGCGATATTTCGGCCCTTCTTGGCAAGGGTCCTCGTCAGGCTTCCAATCCTCTTGTTCAACTTCGGGGAAAGAAACAAACCTGTAATAAATAACTGAAGCTTCTACCGACTATAAATATCTTATTAAAGTAAATTATCTTCAAATACTACTACAATGAAAAAACTAGTCCTGAGATTTAATTTTTGACACCGACGCTGTTTTTGCTGCACGATTGGGGCGATGACAGGAAAGGGTTTTTTCTGCATTTTGATCAACTTCGGTTTTTCTATTAATAAGGGGCTGAAAACTTAAATATTATAATATTTATCCCTTTTCTCCTTTTCCCTCTGATCTGTGTCTTTCTTGTCCGATCCGCAGGCAACCCCCCCCCCCCCCCGAAATACTTTCCTGGATACGCGCCTGCAGATACCATAGAACCCCGATTCTTGTACCGTTATCTAGGAAGTTTTGCTTTCCGGATGTGGGGGCGTAAGACGTATTCTCGCCGTACAACATCCTTATTGTTTGCAAGTGCAATTTAAGGTAAAATTTAAGGTTCGCTGAGGTCTCCTCCGGGAATCAAAGGGAATGGCGAGAATAGAGGAAGTCACTCCACGCGGACTCCGCGTACGGAAAACAGAGAGAACACCGGGACTGCTTGCAAAGTGGATTTTGTTAAACAAAAAATTATGCAGTTGATGAAATTAGTCTTGTTCCAGTTTATTTTTGGTTTTCTTTATTCTGACTGTTTTAATTAATTTTTCATGCACTACAAAAGCAAAAATTGATTCCCCTCCGAATCTGAAAGGGAGTCCTTTTTAATAATACAACTGCAGTAAAAAAAAAAAAGTGCCAAGAAGGGCCGAAATATCGCTGATGAAAAATCATAGCTGACGTATCCGTTGTAAACATTGTTAGAATAAAAAGGCTTTCGCCTCTTTTGATGATGGTGATGATAATCGGAGCATTCCCCGTCCGTGGGGACTCGCGAGAATACGGGGAGTGAGCCCCCGGGACAAACAAAAACGCAGGGAGTCCTCGGGGAACGACGAGAATAAGCTGATAGTCATATATGCGGAGAATGCGGGTGTGGGACCGTTGGCTTCGAATGCGAGCCGTTTCCTGCACAATGTATTCACTATGCGCCACTGCTTTACTGTTTACCTCCTTGAACTTTATTGGGGGACATTTTGGGGAGTAGACGTTATCCAGACAATCCCTTGAGAAGTGATTACCTAGACCGTTTTAGCTAGACTTGTAGCGAAAACAGGGAAACAATTTACATGACCGGTTCCTGGTGGAAAAACTTCTCAGAGACAACCGTCGACAGCGTGATACACATCGAAGTTAGGAAAACACGGCAAGTGAGAAAATCAGCGTGGTTTTGTTAAAGGGGTTAGATATTTTTTAGATATTTAATGCATAAAAGCCAACAAGGGCCATCGCACCACAACAACAAAGAAAAAAAAAGATATAACAACAATAACACTGTGTCAATATCTAAATTTACAGGGATATACAATTTTCCCTGTGTACTAACCCTATCCGGAGGAACCTTCCAAATAGTTGAATGTACCGTACGAAATTTGGGTCCCCGGGTTTAGAAATATATGGAGTGATTATGGAAGTAGGTTGCATTAGTATTATAGGTAAGACAGGTCCTTTAATATAATTCTACCCTATCAATCTTCTCCCTTAGTCCCTGTATCTCTCTCTGCATCCACATGGCATACACCTCTGGCATGCATCCTCATACAGTGCCGTAACATGACCTAAAATAATGTTGAAATTTCGGATTTGCTTCGGCTTCGCTGTTGGCGCAAGTTATCACGATGCTCGGATGTCGCGCAAAATGCCTTCGCACTCAGGTATTTCCCTGAGAGAGAGAGAGAGATCGGTATATTTAGAAACCATAGCATAAAAAACAAGAGCTACGAGCTCATATGGCACTTGTACGAGTAGGCTGTACAAGAAAGTAGATGAGAACGTCACAGAATACACCCGCCATCCAAAAATGCGGTTAGGAAATAGAAATAGGATATTTAGTTTCACTCATTTCTGAGCAGCTCCTGCATCGTCTCGATTGTCTGTAGCAAATGCATATGACCGTTCAAACTTTCATCCCAATAAATCCATTTGTTTGATCCCGAGACGTGCTACACGATTTCCGGTACTCACTCTATTTCCACCTACCGTGGCCGAATCTGGTTCGGAATAAAAAAAAAAATCGACCACCTAAAGCATCTTCGTTTATACCATCTATCAAGTTTCACTCGAATCTGAGCATTTTTGGAAAGTTCCGGTACCCCCCCCCCCCCTTCCACCAACATTGTCGGAGCCGGTTCGGGCCCAATCTCTTAATTCCCTGTTGCTGTCCATCAAGTTTGACTGAAATTGGAGCATAGCCTATCTGCAAGTTTCCAGTACCCCCCCCCCTACCTTGGCCGAATCCGGCCCGGACGCCAAATAACAAATCTAGGCCGCATAAACTCGGCACTGTCGAATTGCATCTCATTCGGTCCATCCGTTTGGTTTTTGTGCATGTCAAAAGTCCACCCACCCCCAATTCCCCTAATCGTGGTCGCATATGGTTCGGACGCATATTTTACATGTCGAGGCCATCAATTCGTATCACCCATGAAGTTTCACTCGAATCAGACCACTCGTTCGCAATTTATAGAAGTCAATTTCCATATTTCTCTTCTCTTGCTCCCCTAAAATGCTCGGATCTAGGAACGGAAGTTTCCGGGGGTATGTTGTGTCAGGTTCTTAAGTCAAGATAATTCGGGTCGCTAGTATGCCTGCAAAGTTTCGTTGTCGTTTTACATCTGGAACTATTCTAACTCACGACTACCGGAATTCCAGGAAACCCCCTCCAACTCCCCCCACAGAGCCCCGAAACCATCTGGCTCCGTCAATTTCATCTAGGCCTAATGCTTGTTCCATCCATTAAGTTTCGTCCCAGTCCCTCTGCTTTTAGAGTTTCTTGAGTTTTCCACCCCCCCCCCATCCCCACAGGCATCGGGCCCGACCCGGACGTGACACTGAACGTCCGAGGCGATAGCTCATCAGACAAGTTTCATTCAAATCCGATCACCCGTTCAAAAGTTATGCACGCCACTAGATTCCGGATTCCCCATCCACCCACTCCCCCCACGATGGTCGGGTCGGGGAAACGGCTGTTCTCAAGTCAATCTGTTCGGATCCCTGACAGACCTGCCAAGTTTCATCGCCCTAGGACATCAGGAAATATGCCGAACTCGCGGGATCGCTAGAAATCCGGACCCCCACCCCAACTCCCCCACAGTGCCCTGATCCGGACCGGTTATGTCAATGACGTGTCTAGGACATGTGCTTGTTTTTCCCACCAAGTTTCATCCCGATCCCTCCACTTTAAGCGTTTCTCAAAATTTCCGGTTCCCTCCTCCAACTCCCCCCCAGTGTCATCGGATCCGGCCCGGATTTAAAGTGAGATGTCTGAGACACAAGGTCATCCTAAATATCAATTTTCATCAAGATCCGATCACCCGTTCGCAAGCTAAAAATACCTCAAATTTTGGCTTCACCCTTCCTCCACCCCCCCCCCAGATGGTCGAATCGGGGAATTGACTATTTCCTATTTAATCTGGTCGGGTCCCAGACATGCCTGTCAATTTCCATCGTCCCAGCACATCAGGAAGCACGGAACTCGCGGGATCACTACAAATTCGGACTTCTCCCCCCCCCCCAACTCCCCCAAAGTGAGCGGATCCGTTCCGGTTATATCAGTCACGTATCTAGAACTTTTGCTTGTACTTTCCACCAAGTTTCATCCGGATCCCTCCACTCTAAGTGTTTTCCAAGATTTCCGGTTTTCCCCTCCAACTCCCCCCAGTGTCACCGGATCCGGTCTGAATTTAAAATGGAGGGTCTGAGACACGAAGTCCTTCCATATATCAAGTTTCATTAAGATCCGATCACCCGTTCGTAACCTAAAAATATCTCATTTTTCCTATTTTTTCCGGATTCCCCCTCCCTCCACTCCCCTCCAGATGGTCGGATCGAGGAAGCGATAATTTCTAATTTAATCTGGTCCAGTTCCTGATATGCCTGCCAAGTTTCATCGTCCTAGCTTATCTGGAAGTGCCCGAACTAGCAAAACCGGGACCGACAGACCGACTGACGGACAGAAATTACAATCGCTATATGGCACTTGAGTAAGCTCAAGTGCCATAAAAATCAGTTTCTTACAAATTATAAATAACAAACACATACTACGATTCAGCATTGAAAACCGAAGTAAACAAGACCAAAGGTGTCGATGGGATCCCAAAAATCTAAGATTTGAGACAGACAATCGGGTCTTGTCTTCGCCAGTTCCAGTCTTTGTCAGGCTAATGATCAGAGAAAACCAAGTTCAGATATACCTCTATAGGCCATATCTATTTTGATGATACTGACCGAGACTTCCTGCTTTACTTCTGCCAAGTTTCGGGTTTAGCCCGAAAGTCCAGCAAAAAAAGAAAATTCAGAAACAAATCCAGCGTATCCCCTTATCCCTTTAAAGAACATCTAATCAACTTTGAATAAAAGTTTGACTTAAAAAAAAAAATCCGGTTACAACCGGATTCCGGACTAATTATATGTCCGGGTAAAAAATTATTGTCATGTACAGACTCAGCCTCTCTTCTTACCCCTTAATCTGTCATCTAATCGAACTTTTGCTTTTAACAGATTTTCCGGTTTTGGCCGGATTCCGGGCGAACTAGTTGTCCGGCGAGAAAATGGTTTTCACCATCGTATTCAACATATTGTTTTACCACTCAATCGAACATTTAATCAACTTCAAATGAAACTTTTACTTTTAACCAACTTTCCGGTTTCCACCGGATTCTGGACGAACTACTTGTTCGGCGAGAAAAATGGTCTTTTTACCTCTAAATCAATCGCTTAATCAACTTCAAATAAATCTTCTACTTTTAACCGTTTTTTCAGGTTTTTGCCCGATTCCGGACTAACTACTTGTTCGGCGAGAAAACTGTTTTCACTATCGTGCTCACCATGCCTTCTTACCCCACAATCGACTATCACATTAGCTGTTTAAAAATATGTTGTTTGTCCCTTAATTTGAACCCCCACCCCTAAATGTAGAGCTACATAGCCCATCTACGAACTTCACCTTACCCTTGACCCAGTGAATCCTCACACCAAGTTTCATCAAAATACCTCATTCCCTTCGAGAGTTATCGTGCTCACAGACAGACGGACATTTTTGCGATGTCATAGGTATCCCTCCACTTACGTTTTGGGATCCCAAAAAGGGCACAAACGAGTTCCCATAACGACTAGTGCGGACTTTATAGGGTAGAAGTTTATTTTGCAATCGAGTTCGATTATTGGGAGGGGCTGTTTTCGGTAGAAGGTGCGTCGTATTGGCTAGGATAGATTTACCAAACTGCAAAATCAGGTATTTAAGCCGGACTTCAGCCCTGTGACTTTTTCTCTGGGCAAACCATCTCAGGGCAGCCCCCCCCCCCCCCACCGAAACCTATGTGCGCTAGCTTAATATATATTTTTCCCCGCAGGAACCTTCTAAGGGAAAATCGAAGCAAATTGTTGGACAGTTCTGGAGCCTCGAACAATAACACGTTCCTTGGGAAAAGGGGAAAAGATTTTGCGTTCAGTGACCTCAAACCCATTCGAATTTCCTTTGCTGAAGGCTATGCCACGAATAAGACTATCAGTTCAAATGATGAAGGTGAAGTAACTTGTGACCTCGAATCTCTGTCTCAGTTTGTGTCGAAGTTACGAGTGTAAGAGTGTCAAATTTGAAAAAATCCTGTTGATTTGTATAATTGGTGTTTCGGAAAGTGAAATAAGAAGTTTCTTTCTGTCATTCTTTTTTTACTAATATAAAATATTTTTTTGTGGAATAACCGAAACTGCTGGATCTTAGCTACTCCAAGGCCCACTGTTCGGTAGCCGGCTCTCAAAAAGGAAATTGAAAATAAGAGGTATTCAGCTTATCAGCGTTTAGCTCATCACACGCCTCTACCGGACCTTTTTCCCACTGTCATGCACTGGATACCACAGCAGTCTATGAGCGTGTTCCATCCTATTACCGTAGTTACTACGCATGACGTCACGAATTCTGTTTTTTTGCCGTCAAGGCTGGAACGATTTTTCTATTTTCCAGCAGGATCTCACGCCAGGGGCGAATCCGACCAATCACGTTACAGAGATGCGTAGTTACTACGCTCCCGAGCATGGTAAGCAAATAGTAACTGGTTGGAACGGTCAGCGTAGTAACTTTTCGTGAGGATGGAACGGAAATAGTAACTAATAGTAACTATTGTCCAGCAGATTCCGTTTCTGAGTGTTTGCCACGGAAACATGGGTTGTTACTGAAAGGTTCAGGTTCTGTCTTCGGTATTTCATGCCTCTTCACTGAGAGAATGTGAAGTAATCATGTTAACGATAGGAATAGCTGCGATAAAATCACGGTCGTGAATTACAAAAGTTAGGTAAGCGATTCTCACTTTCCGGTTAATTCGGTGAGATTCATTTGGTGGTAATTCACCGGATTTTTCTTTAGTCCGTTTCTATTACTAGACTTGCCGAACTCGGTTGTTTAAGGCGGTTCTGACAAGAGTTCTATCCATTACGAAATTCGGTTGTTATACCGCTCTCGATCTGTTCCTTATTTTTTTTTTGGTTAGTTTTTCGGTATAGTAAGAATTTATTATTTGCTTCAACCTAGTTACTGAGTTCGGTAACTTAAGTTGCATTTGTTTAGCTCTCGTTCTTTACCCTTTACGGTAGCTTCAGGGGTTGCTGTTCATTATTTTACTTCTTAGGATTGCAGTACTTCAGGAATAAGCATGTCTCTTTACGTGAAAACTAGCCTACTTTTGTTTGCTGCAAATTCCGAACAAATGTACTTTGCATCTACTTTACCCTGGATCGCCCCTTTCGTTTCGCCAGACAGCTCTGGGTAATAGGTAATCTTGGGATCGCAAAATGGCACATTTATCGTCGGTGTTTCCACAAATTTTCGCCTGTGGCGCATTTCGCAGTCTTCACTAGTTAGACAAAAGGTGCGTCATTTAGTTGGCGTTTTAGGCTGGAATTTTGGGGGGCTTTAACCATGTTAAAAGCTAGAATTTGCATGGGATGTAGTTGAATTTTGCCAGAAAAAGAGGCGGATTCAAAAAAAATTTTGTCGTGTTTTTATGGCACTTGCCCTTCGGCCAAGTGCCATATAGCGATCGCAATTTCTGTCCGTCCGTCGGTCTGTCGGTCTGTCCAGGTTTTGCTAGTTCGGGCACTTCCAGATAAGCTAGGACGATAAAACTTGGCAAGCGTATCAGGGACCCCAAATGATTAAGTTGGAAATAGTCACTTCCCCGATCCGAGCACCGTGGGGGGAGTGGAGGAAGGGGGAATCCGGAATCTTGAGGTATTTTTAACTTTTGAACGGGTGATCGGATCTCGATGAAACTTGATATTTGGAACGAACTCATGCCTCAGACGACTCACTTAAAATCCGGACCGGATCCGGTGACTTTTGGGGGGAGCTGGAGGGGGCAACCGGAAATCTTGGGAAACGCTATGAGTGGAGGGATCGAGATGAAACTTGGTGGGAAGACACCTAGCAAACACTAGATACATCATTGACATAACCGAGCCGATTCGGGCACTGTGGGGGGAGTGGAGGGAGGGGGAATCCGGAACCTTGAGGTATTTATAACTTTTGAACAGGTGATCGGATCTCGATGGAACTTGATATTTGGAAAGACCTCATGCCTCAGACGACGTACTTAAAATCCGGACCGGATCCGGTGACTTTTGGGGGGAGCTGGAGGGGGCAACCGGAAATCTTGGGAAACGCTATGAGTGGAGGGATCGAGATGAAACTTGGTGGGAAGACACCTAGCAAACACTAGATACATCATTGACATAACCGAGCCGATTCGGGTACTGTGGGGGGGGAGTGGAGGGAGGGGGAATCCGGAATCTTGAGGTATTTATAACTTTTGAACGGGTGATCGGATCTCGATGAAACTTGATATTTGGAACGACCTCATGCCTCAGACGACCCACTTAAAATCCGGACCGGATCCGGTGACTTTTGGGGGGAGCTGGAGGGGGCAACCGGAAATCTTGGGAAACGCTATGAGTGGAGAGATCGAGATGAAACTTGGTGGGAATACACCTAGCAAACACTAGATACATCATTGACATAACCGAGCCGATTCGGGCACTGTGGGGGGAGTGGAGGGAGGGGGAATCCGGAACCTTGAGGTATTTATAACTTTTGAACGGGTGATCGGATGTCGATGGAACTTGATATTTGGAAAGACCTCATGCCTCAAACGACGTACTTAAAATCCGGACCGGATCCGGTGACTTTTGGGGGGAGCTGGAGGGGGCAACCGGAAATCTTGGGAAACGCTATGAGTGGAGGGATCGAGATGAAACTTGGTGGGAAGACACCTAGCAAACACTAGATACATCATTGACATAACCGAGCCGATTCGGGTACTGTGGGGGGGGGGGGAGTGGAGGGAGGGGGAATCCGGAATCTTGAGGTATTTATAACTTTTTAACGGGTGATCGGATCTCGATGGAACTTGATATTTGGAAAGACCTCATGCCTCAGACGACCCACTTAAAATCCGGACCGGATCCGGTGACTTTTGGGGGGAGCTGGAGGAGGTAACCGGAAATCTTGGGAAACGCTATGAGTGGAGGGGTCGGGATGAAACTTGGTGGGAAGACACCTAGTAAACACTAGATACATCATTGACATGACCGAGCCGATTCGGGCACTGTCGGGGGAGTGGAGGGAGGGGAATCCGGAATCTTGAGGTATTTATAACTTTTTAACGGGTGACCGGATCTCGATGAAAATTGATAATTGGAACGACCTCATGCCTCAGACGACCCACTTAAAATCCGGACCGGATCCGGTGACTTTTTGGGGAGCTGGAGTGGTTAACCGGAAATCTCGGGAAACGCTATGAGTGGAGGGATCGAGATGAAACTTGGTGGGAAGATACATCATTGACATAACCGAGCCAATTCGGGCACTGTGGGGGGAGTGGAGGGAGGGGGAATCCGGAATCTTGAGGTATTTATAACTTTTGAACGGGTGATCGGATCTCGATGGAACTTGATATTTGGAAAGGCCTCATGCCTCAGACGACCCACTTCAAATCCGGACCGGATCCGGTGACTTTTTGGGGAGCTGGAGGGGTTAACCGGAAATCTCGGGAAACGCTATGAGTGGAGGGATCGAGATGAAACTTGGTGGGAAGACACCTAGCAAACACTAGATACATCATTGACATGACCGAGCCGATTCGGGCACTCTTGGGGGAGTGGAGGGAGGGGGAATCCGGAATCTTGAGGTATTTATAACTTTTGAACGGGTGACCGGATCTCGATGAAACTTGATATTTGGAAAGACCTCATGCCTCAGACGACCCACTTAAAATCCGGACCGGATCCGGTGAATTTTGGGGGGAGCTGGAGGGGAGAACCGGAAATATTGGAAAATGCTATGGGTGGAGGGATCGAGATGAAACTTGGTGGGAAGACACCTAGCAAACACTAGACATATCATTGACATAACCGAGCCGTGCCTACTCGTAACAAGTGCCATATGAGCTCGTAGCTCTTGTTTTTATTTTTTTTTCCTAGTCACTCGATTTCTTCTTATTACTAGAAGACGGTAAGGGTCTAACGAGTGTGTTTTTTACGGAAAGTGTGGACCTTAGGGCGAATTGATGAATATGGCATTACATTTCGGAAAGCTCCGTAGAACTCTTGCCTGGGGCCAAAAAGGATGGTTTTTGCTTGTAATTGAGCCAGAGCCTACGCTGGGTGAAATGAAGTGATGTTGTATAGCCTATGTCGGAGAAGACTATCTGAAGTTATGCAGCCAAGCTTTCTTTTCATCAAACCGTGTTGCTGCTTTCGAGTGGAAAGCTCCGTTCGAGCAGGCGAGCAGACAGGCACCAGTTTCAAATTGAAGACGGACAAAAATCTGTAAGTGCCAAATACGGGAGACAGTTCCGCGGCCCCACATCCAGTACATCTTCTTTGAGTGATAAATAGAAAAAATTACAGAAACAAAAAAGTAGCATTTTCCCATGGGTCCGAAAGTGCTGCCATCTATTGTTTCTACCCATTTCTCTTCGAGATTTCAGCTGAGTTTGTAATTTTTTTTTTGCACTTGGGATCGAAATAGAGAAATCAGATGTGCCTCTTAAGCTTTAAAAGTTCTTTCACTTAAATTAGAGCTTGTACTTTGCTCCTTTCTAAGTGGTGATATTAGAAAGTTGGCCTACGGCAAAAAAAGTCAACTTTTGAACTAATGCAGATATAATTTTTTTTTTCAACGCCAATTGATAGACCTTGATGAGCTGATTAAAGTATATGTCATCCGTATTCTGGTGCAAAAATTCCTTCAGGAGATACAACAGTTTGAAAGCTCACAGGCGTTGACAACTTCAGTAGTAAGATACACACTGAAACCAAAAATAGGCCGATCCCAATCCCGAGACAAGTGGGGACTTGTAAGCAAAGCAACACTCGGCTGTTAGACCATAATCCTCTTCGGCGATGAGGGGTTAGCAACTTTGGTAGTTGGTGCAGAGGCGTTACTATCCAAAATGTTTTTTTTTGGGGGGACGAGGCATTTACCGACTTGCTGGTACTTTTTACCGACTTTTTCTGCAGAAAAAACGACTGTTTTCAACAACAAAAATGGCATTTTTGAAAAAAAATCGACTGATTTTCAGAAAAATCCACTGATTTCAGAAAAACCGACTATTTTGACAAAAAATCGACCAATTTTCAGAAAAACCGACTGTTTTGACGAAAAACTGCGGCGCTTCGCGCCGACTCGGTTATTTTTTACCGACTAGCCGACAGCATTGGGGGGGGGGAGGGCCTCCCCACCAGTCGTGACGCCCCTGAGTTTGTGTACCTAATCATAGTATTTGTTTCTGGTGTATTTGATCGTGAGAACAATTTGGTGTCATGTCTATCAAGGGGAGATGGACGCGTAAGTAAGAATCGGTTGCTAGAACGGATTCATGAGGGGCTAGAAACTTGTGCCAATTGGTGCACATTTTATTTGATCTCTATAAATCTGAGAGTAAGAAAATTAGTCCCCATGGTATATCACTGTAACGTAGAATTAAGTGTTTGGGGGTTGACAAGTTTTAGTGGTAGGGTACATACTCGAACAAAGAATAGACGGAACCCAATTGTAAGACATGTCAGGGACTTGTAAGTAACAATCGGCTGTTAGACCATAATCATCTTCGGCGGTGAGGGGTTTCTGACTTTTCTGAGTTTGTTCACCTATTTTGTTTCCGGTGTTTTGGGGATCCCAAAATGTAAGTGGAGGGATACCTATGACATCGCAAAAGTTGTCCGTCCGTCTGTAAGCACGATAACTCTCGAAGGGAATGAGATATTTTGATGAAATTTGGTGTGAGGATTGTTTGCGTCAAGGTTCGTAGATGGGCTCTGTAGCCCTATATTTGGGGGTGGGTGGTGAGTTTCAAATTAAGGGACAAACGAAATATTTTTAAACAGCTAATGTGATAGTCGATTATGGGTAAGAAGACATGCTGAACACGATGGTGAAAACCGTTTTCTCGCTGGACAAGTAGTTCGTCCGGAATCCGGCAAAAACCGGAAAGCTGGTTAGAAGTAAAAGTTTCATTTGAAGTTGATTAAATGTTTGATTTAGGGGTAAGAAGAGGCGCTGAGTCTGTAGATGACAATCATTATTTACCCGGACATATAATTAGTCCGGAAGCCGGTTGTACCCGCATTTTTATGGCACTTGAGCTTACTCAAGTGCCATATATCGATTGTAATTTCTGTCCGTCACTCGGTCCCGGTTTTGCTAGTTCGGGCACTTCCAGATAAGCTAGGACGATGAAACTTGGCAGGCATATCAGGAACTGGACCAGATTAAATTAGAAATTGTCGCTTCCTCGATCCGACCATCTGGAGGGGAGTGGAGGGAGGGGGAATCCGGAAAAAATAGGAAAAATGAGATATTTTTAGCTTACGAACGGGTTACGTACGGGCAATAGTACGGCACTCCTAGGAATCAAACGAGTACGGTGAACATTTGCCCTAGATTATCCGAGGAAATGCTCATTAGATACCTTATTTCTAGGTCAAGTCCTAGGAGGGTTGAAGGGGGGATACATTCTCATCTACTTTCTTGTACCACCTACTCGTAACAAGTGCCATATGAGCTCGCAGCTTTTGTTCTCTTTAGTATATACTCTGCAACTTTTTATGTTGTAGTTTCATGAAGGCAGCTCGCTTTGTTTTTAGAATTTTTTTTATTAATTCAGTAAAAATCCGGTACCGATCGGTCAATTTTACCAGGTTCGCCCCCCCCCCCCCCCCCCCCCCCCCCCCCCCCCGATGAAGAAAGACTCAGGACGCCCCTGGCGATTGCCATATCTGAACTAAAACGAACCCCTACTAAAAGTTAATCCCTAGCAGCTTTCAGGCCTGGATTATCTTGGAGAACAAGCATGACGTGTTGAACTAAACTCGGGAAAAAAAGGATCTCTGTTGGCTTGGTTGTCATTTTTGCGTCTTGACTATCTCAGACCTGAGGGCATAAATACTCTAGTGAGCTAATCGTCGATACTCAACGTTATAGGCCAGTTCAGTTGGACAAGTAGAAACGTAGCCATTTTGCGTACGCCTCGAATTTGATGTTTACTGGGAGTATGTTCACGCGCACAGAGTGAGCATGCGAAACCCAACTGAGCTGCTCAAAGACGCTGAACATAATCTCAATTATTCATGCCCAGGACAGCTCTTTATTAACTCGAAAGAACCTGGCCGTTTTAGCACAGTTACGTTATACGACAGGCTCCCACGATAAATCATGGGAGGCTTGATTTGAAACATTCAAAGCACGAATAAAACCTTTGGTGGTGATTAGACACGGAACTGTTTGAAGAAAACGTAACAATTCCCGCGGATTTCTTGCGAAGTCTAATAATAACGTTCCACATGGCAAAGCAGAAGTGCCTCGACTACTCCGTCGTGATTCTACCGTGGATGGCGTCAAATTCGCGTTCCCACCATCTTTTCCGCCAGTGGAAAATCCACTTTATTCGTGTATGTTCCTCACCCTCCCCGCGTAGTTTTGGTCAGATGTCTTTTTTGTGAAACGATTTGTTCGCACACGATAGCGGTATGTTATTCTTAAAGTATTGAAATGACGAGCGAAACTTATTATCGGAGGTAGCAGATCGAAACAAGCGTTGGATGTCCTCATCAACTCTGTTATTAGGCTACGTTTGAGTATTCTGAGATTACTGTAACTTGAAGACAGTTAAGTTAATAGAATCCCATCCCGAGCCTAAAGTGAACTCAGGCTCAGTTGGCCTGGAACCGAAAGTGTCTTGGCGGTATGAAATGCAACTATAGTCGCGCAGGCTTGTAGTTTGTATTTTGAGGGGGTAATCCCCTCACTTTGTCACGGTACGAATCTCTTATGAAGTGCCATCTAAGTAATACTTATTATTTTCCGTGACATCTTACTTTCGGGCGGCATGGAATCACTGTTACTATGGCCGGCTTCCATCGGAATACTTTAGTGATTTTCGATCTATGTCCACCAGCCGTCTGATAGCTCAGTAGGTAGAGCAGTCACCTGGTAAGCGAGGACCCTGGGTTCAAATCTCGGCTAAGGAGCATTTTCGTCGTTTAGTTTACTAGCGGGAGTTCACTTAAAACTTGAATTTTGACAGAAGTAAAAAATGATTGTCAAGTCTTCGTCCAGGTCCTTCGGTCATGCCAGGTGTTGAAAAAATTGTATTTTTAGGTACCAAGACCAAAGGTTTCGATGGGATCCCAAATATTGAATATTTTTTGGAGTGTAGATTTCTGATCTTCGCCAAACCTTTTGTAGCCTATAACCAAGATGTGTATTCAGCATGCATGTTTACTCCAACATCTCATCTCTAATCGACTTTAGACCAACTTGGCCACTTGACCAAATTCCTCCTTTTAGCAGTAGGCTACTTTCGGCAAACTGCCTGCAGAGCAAAAGACCTGGTGACACTGAGATGCGAACCTTTCGATCCAAATTTCCAAGTTCTGGCAAACTTTGTCAGCTTATCAAGTTCAAAAAATAAAGTTCAATCAGTACGTCTCCTGACGATACCGACTCCCTCATCGGTCTTTCATATATTCGAAAGCTGCAACAGCATGTTTCCTCACCCTAACTGTATCATTGGGTTTTAAAACTTCATTCTAAATTCCCGGTTGTGGCTGGATTCCGGCCAACTATTTGTATGGCAAGAAAATAATGTTCATGTTCGGGTTCAGCATGTCTCCTTACCTGTAAACCAAATCTCTAATCAGCTTCAGGTTAAACTTCAACTTTTCACAAATTTCCCGGTTTTACCGGATGCCGGGTGAACCACTTGTACGACAAGAAAACAAATTTCATATTCGGGTTCGGCATGTCTCTCAAACCCCATATCGAGCCTCTAATCAACTTCAGATCAAACTTTTACTTTTCACACATTTTCCGGTTTCTGCCGGATTCCGTATGAACTACTTGTCCAGCGAGAAAACAATTTCCATACTCGGATTCAATATGTTTCCCTGCCCCTAAACGACTATCTCATTGCCTTTTAAAAAATATTTTGCTCGTCTCTTAATTTGAAACCCCTCCCCCACCCCTAAATGTAGAGCTACAGAGTCCATCTTGGAACTCGACACCAGGCCCGTATCCAGGAATTTATTGCAGGAGGAGGGGACTTTCGGGGGGGGGGGAGGTTGCCTGCGGGTCGCACAAAAAAGTCAATCAGAGGGAAAAGCCTATAAAAATGAGTATTTTTGTATGTTTCGGGGGGGGGGGTCAACCCCCTAACCCCCCTGTATACGGCCTTGCTTGACATTTACTTTGACCCAAAGAGTCCTCATGCTAAGTTTGAATAAAACATCTCGATCTTTTCGAGAGTTATCGTGCTAACAGACGAACAATTTGTACGAAATCGTAGGTATCCTGTCACTTACGTTTTAGGATCCCAAATAAACGCTTGGTCAGGCTTCGGTTCCGGAGGGTAAAGGTGCACTGGGGATCAGAATCGCCAAGCAAATAATTTGAAATACAGAAACCGAGGGGTTGCTCACTCCCAAAAACGATGTACACCAAGTGGCGCGTGCCGCGGTGCCGTGTCGGTGCCGCGGTGCCGAGCCGGTGCCGTGCCGGTGCCGAGCCGGTGCCGAGCCGGTGCCGCGGTGCCAAGCCGGTGCAGCGGTTTTTTTTACTTCAAATTACAGTATTGTGATAAAGCACGATTTCTGATGTACATGTAAACAAATTTCATCAGATATTGGCCAAGAATGAAGTCGGCAATGTGTGTTGAATACAAGAGCTAGCAGCTCATATGGTACTTGCAAGGCTGGGTCAGAGGATGAAATTTAGGAATTTGTAAATTCTTGGGTTTCTTGTGTTTAATTATAAGCCATACCCTTGAAATAAGAATGATTGTGGGCCCTTGGAAATCAAGAGAATGATCTGGTGAAAAGTATTTTATTTTTGCACTTTAAGGGCACTAGAAATTCATGTGAAAGCAAAACCCTTTAGGCAAAAGTGACTATGGGCTCATGATGGGGATCACGTAGTTGTATATTTTGCTCAAAACTAATGCAACCTATAATACTAATGCAACCTACTTCCGTAATCATTACATATATTTCTAAACCCGGAGACCCACGTTTCGTGCGGTACATTCTAACCCCTCTAACAAAACCTCGCTGATTTTCTCACTTGCCGTGTTTTGCTACCTTCGATGTGTATCACGCTGTTGACGGTTCGAGACGGTTGTCTGCGAGAATTTTTTCCATCAGGAAAATCGGTTATGCAAATTGTTTCCCTGTTTCGCTAGAAGTCAACGGGTCTCGGAAAAGGCTTAAAACAGCCAAAACAGTTAGTTATTTATTGAAAGCACAGCATAGTTAAAGTATTCAAATACTTTAAAATACTGTAAGTTGAAGAGTGATTAGTGCGAGGGGTCCTTTAAGGGAGCTGGAAATTCATTTTGAAGCAAAACCCTTGTTTCACAAATAATCATGGGCTCATGAGGAGCATGAAAATATATGTTTTGCTCCAAAGTATTTTCTATACTTTGTGGTTATGATGAGTACTTTAAGGAATGTGGTTGGCTCTATAAAAGAATTTATGAACCAATCTTTTCCTTCCTTGACTACCTACTTAGGCTAACTGGTACATATATTTAGCCACAGCAAGTGCATGAAAATGGCAAAGTTCGAAGCACGAACGTTCAAATAAGCATACCTCTATTGCACTCCCAGAGTGTCTGATGGGGAAATTGACTTTTTCCAAGTTAAATATGCCTGCCAAGTATCATTCTTAGCACACTCTACAAATATGAAAAAAAGATTGGTCGCCACCAGGGGGGCACTGGTCTTAAATTCCAGGGTATTGGGCTGGGTGGGGGTGGGTCCTTTGGTGCTCCAAAAGGTACTTTTCATACCAAGGTGGGGTGATCCAAAATATTATGTGTATTATTATTTTCATACCTATTTTGGGGGTGGGGTGTCAAATTTCACTGAAAAACAAGAATTTCTTCCAAAAAAAAAACAATTTCATACCAACATTTTCCCAACATTTTCGTAACAAAATTAAATTTAACCAAACTGATCGGGTTTATTGCAAAAAAATGAAAGACTTTTTCAAATAGTGTTTGAAAACAATTTGTTACCACTAACACAACACATAAACAATGTATAACCTGAACTAGCTTATCATAACAATGAACAAGGCCTTAAAATACGACTAGTTTCACCTGGATCTCCCAGTTTTAGAACTGAGAACAGCATAGTGCGATGATTCAAGATTCAAGACGAGATCAAAGTCAAGGGCCGTCCAAGTAGAGAAAGCAGCAGAAAGAGAAATGATATTTCCGTCTACCACCGAGTTCTGTTAAGTATTTTTCAGGTCACATAGATTTCTTTACTGAAAGAACTGAATTAGACTTTAGACACTCTTATAGTAAAACTATTTCCCAAAGGAAACATTCAAGTAATCACAAATTTGTGGCACGTTCTAATGGGTTGTTGTGACTCCCGGCTCTTTTATAAGACTTGTCTTTCATAGGCCTGGTTGCATAGTCTTGGGATGAGATCTTCACAAAAATAAACTGGCCCATTGCAGTATCGAAGCAGAAAAACCACAAACATATTGCAGATAAGGTTGATACATGAATAAGTCGGTGATCGAAAATCCTTCGCACAAGTAGCTTACCACTTTCTGATCGTTATGCACATAATTCTGATCTTCAAAAACTGTCTTTCTAGGACAAACTAGAGCTACCCAAAGTGGCACAAGTGTAACAGGGCTAGAAGAACCATGTAATGTTAATTTCAGTCCAATTCGATGCTATCTGAGACCACAGTTGCCGACGATCCGAAATAGGTAACGTTCTGAAAGTGGTTCGCTACCTCTAGTTTTTTCAAATCACCAAAACGCACTTTATAATTAAAGGAAACTAACACCCAGCGAACACCCTATCAATTATGATTTGTAGACTGGTCACCTTTAAAGCAAAAAAGCATCACTACTTCTTCTTCGTTTTCACAACAACACAATGCAACGCCAAGAAAAGTTGGGAAATGAGTATCTTTCCTGCTGTTCCATTATTTTTTCATCACAGTATATGCATCAATTTCTTTCTGGGAAAAAAAAACTTTTGGTGGGCAATCGTGCTCACTATGTTTCTGCAGATAATGCTCCTTCAAGCCATACCTCCAAAAGGTTCGGAATAAGGGTCGGCACCATTTCTGTTTTTGGCTAAAACAGAAACGGTAAAAAACGGCAAATAAAAAACGGAACAGAAACAGAAACGGTGATAAAAAAAAAGGAAAACCGATTCTGTTTTTCCTTTTTTTTTTTCGGAAAAACAGAAACGGACCGTTTTTACAAAAAAAACGGCCGTTTTAACAGGTATTTCTGTTTTTTTTTCCTACTTCCTTGGGTTCATAAGATAACAGTAAGGCGACCATTTGGAACGGTAAGGCGGCTGTTGGAAAGTGAATAGCGTGAGGAGGGGCAGCGTGACAGGAGAAGGTTGTGAGAGAAGGTCGAGTATAATTGTGTAAGGTAAAAAAAAAGGACTCTGCAACTGTCTAGTAAACTAAGCCCTTTTTTATATCCATGGTCAAATGCTGGGGTATGCTGGCAGGGGTGACGTATGTGTACCCCTACCCCAGAAGGGTACCAGGAACCTTTAAAAGCAAAATATTTTAAGGTCAAAAATTAATACCAAATTGTTTTAGTTGCCAAAGTACTGTATACTGATATCCCTATGCGGAATAAGGGGTACAATTACATGTTAGAACCATGGTCACCCCTGTTAGCATGCCCCAGCGTTTTGCATGGGCTTCATTCAAGTGCCATATACCGATCACTTTTCTGTCGGTCGGTCCACTGTTCCCGAGTTAGGGTACTTCCAGATGTGCTAGGACGATGAAACTTGGCAGACATATCAGGGATCTGACCAAACTAACTTGGAAATAGTCACTTCGACGATCCAACGACCGTGGGGGGAGTGGTGTGAGGGGGAATCCGAAATATTGACGTATGTATATATATAACTTTGGGATAGGTGATCGGATCTTAATGAAACTTGATATTTCGAACGATCCCGTGTCTCAGACGTTCCATTTCAAGTCCGGTTCGGATACGATGAATGTGGGGGGGGGGGACGGAAATCCTGTGACATGCTTAAAATTTAGCGATCACGATTAAACTTGGTGGGAAGAACAAGCACAAGCCCTTGGTACATCATAGACAGAACTGGACCGGATTTGGGCACTTTGGGGGAATTTGGGGGGGGGGGTCCGGAAATCCGGTGATCCGGAGTTAAGGTACTCCTAGGTGGGCTAGGACGATGAAACTTGGCAGGAATCAAAGACCCGACCAAATTAACTTGGAAATAGTCAGTTCCCCGATCCGGGCATCGTGGTGGAGTACAGGGAGGAGGAATCCGGAATCTTGAGGTATTGTAACTTTCGAACGGGTGATCGGATCTTTATGAACCTTGATATTTGGATAGACCTTGTTTCTCGGATGTCCCATTTAAGTACGGACCGGATCCCATGAATGTGGGGGGGGGGGGTGGACGGGAGTACTGGAAATCTTGTGCCACGCTTAGAATGGACTAATCGGGAAGAAACTTGGTGGGAAGAACAAGCAGAAGAACTAGGTACACCCGAGACAGAACGGACTGGATTCGTGCACTGTGGGGGAGGTTGGAGGGGTCCGGAATTCCGGTGATCGCGAGTTAAGGTACTTCCAGGTGTGCTAGAAGGACGAAACTTGTCTGGAACATTAGAGTCTCGATAAGACCTGGTTCACAAATTGTCAATTTCCAGATCCGACCATCCCTTGAAGTACAGAAATGAACTGAAAGCTCCCTTAAAGTGCGCACCTTAACAGCAAAGTGAAAAATTACTTTTGACAAACTTTACATTTCATGATCCCCCGAGGGTCCATGACCATTTGCGCCAGAACGGTTTTGCTTAAAAATTAACTAGACCTACGTTGCCGGGGCAACGTGAAGTGTTGCGGCAACCTTTGTCCGGCTTCGTCGACTAAAGTGTTGCGAGAGCAACACTTTGGTTTTGTTTCTTCGCTGTCGGTTAAATGCTGAAATTGTCAACTTATCGAAGCTTTTAAAACGGTATGTTCTAAAAAGAATAATCACATGATCAAAAGCTGTTCTTTAGCGTTGTAAAACCAACAACAAAACAATATCGGAAGAAGGGACTAAATTGACTTGGCGGTCAGTTGAACTTTATCCTTTTCAATCGTAGATATCGTGACGGATGAAAACTTGGAACAATATCTTATATAATCTAGTTGGTATTATAAAGCTATCCGTAACGTTTCAGGACTAAAATACCATAGATGACACTATTAATTATTACAAAACTACCTTATTGTTTTAGATTACCGTATCGTTTGTACCCGTTGTGTAAACAGTTAATTTTCGGTTATAGCGATAGACCATCGATACAAACTTTCTTACCGTCATATTTACAGATATCGAATACAATGTGCACCAATTTTCAAAAATTTCTAGCCCCTCGTGAACCGATTCTTACCCTCTCCCGTGATTGACATCAAATTCATCGGAACAAATAATGGATACACCAGCTATTAAAAGTTGCAAACCCCTCATCGCTGAAGATGATTATAGCATAAAAGCCGTTTTGGCTTTTTGGGAACAAAATTGTTCTTACCATCTAATACACCTGATACAAATAACAGGTATACCAACTAGCAAAAGCTGCAAACTCCTCATTGCCGAAGATGATTATGAGCTAACAGTCGACTGTTGCTTACAAGTCCCTTACATGTCTCACAACTGGTATCGCCTATTTTTGGTTTCAGTGTGTACCTTACTCCTGAAGTTGTCAACCCCTTGAAACTTTCAAACTGGTTTATCTCATGAAGGATTTTTGTTCAAAAAAATTGGATGACATATACTTTGATCAGCTCATCAAGGGCATCGATTGCCCTAACCACAACAAAAGAATATCGGAAAAAGGGACTAAATTGACTTTGCAGTCAGTTGAACTTTATCCTTTTCAATCGTAGACATCGTGACGGATGAAAACTTGGAACAATATCCTATATAATCTAGTTGGTATTATAAAGCTATCCGTAACTTTTCAGGATTAAAATACCATAGATGACACTATTAATTATTACGAAACTACCTTATTTTACATTATCGTTTGTACCCGTTGCGAAAACAGTAAATCCTAGGATACAGCGAGAGACCATCGATACAAACTTTCTTACCGTCAGTTTTATATAAATCGAATACAATGTGCAACAATTTGCACAAATTTCTAGCCCCTCGTGCACCGATTCTACTGACAAAGTCCCTTTCCCGTGATAGACATCAAGTTCACCGGATAAAAATAATGGGTACACCGGCTAGCAAAAGTTTCAAACCCCTCATCGCTGAAGATTTTTGTAGCATAACAGCCTATTATTACTGACAAGTCCCTTGCATGTCTTACAATTGGGAGCCTAATTGTTCTTACCATCAAATGACAGGTACGCCAACTAGCGAAAGCTGCAAACCCCTTATTGCCGAAGATGATTATGAGCTAACACTCGACTGCCGCGTACAAGTCCCCTACATGTCTCACAACTGGTATCACCTATTTTTGGTTTCAGTGTGTACCTTACTACTGAAGTTGTCAACCCCTTGAAACTTTCAAACTGGTGTATCTCATGAAGGAATTTGTGTACCAAAAAATGGATGAGATATACTTTGATCAGCTCATCAGCGGCTATCGATTGCCGTCGAAAAAAAAAATTCTACCTGTCTTAGTTCAAAAGTTGACTTTTTTGCCGTAGGCCAACTTTCTAACGTCACCACTTAGAAAGGAGCAAAGGATAAGCTCTAGTTTCTTTAGCAATGAGAGAACTTCTAAAGTTTAAGAGGTACATCTGATACCATTTCTCTACCGCAAACCCAAGTGCAAAAAAACGAATGATAAACTCAGCTGAAATCGCGTACACAAATGGAACCAAATTGTTCTTACCATCGAATACACCGGAAACAAATAACAGGTACACCAACTAGCAAAAGCTGCAAGGCCCTCATTACCGAAGATGATTATGAGCTAACAGTCGACTGTTGCTTAAAAGTCCCCTACATGGCTCATAACTGCTATCGCCTATTTTTGGTTTCAATGTACCTTACTACTGAAGTTGTCAACCCCTTTGAAATTTTCAAACTGGTGTATCTCATGAAGGAATTTTTGTACCAAAAAATGGATGACATATACTTTGATCAGCTCATCAGTGGCTATCGATTGCTGTCGAAAAAAAAATTCTACCTGTCTTAGTTCAAAAGTTGACTTTTTTGCCGTAGGCCAACTTTCTAACGTCACGACTTAGAAAGGAGCAAAGGATAAGCTCTAGTTTCTTTAGCAATGAGAGAACTTTTAAAGTTTAAGGGGCACATCTGATACCGTTACTCTACCGCAAACCCAAGTGCAAAAAAAAAAAAATTATAAACTCAGCTGGAATCGTCACAGACATGGACAGAAACAATAGATGGCAGCACTTTCGGACCCGTGGGAAAAAGCCACTTTTTTGTCTCTGTAGATTTTTCTATTTATCACTCAAAGAAGATATGTTGGCTGTGGGGCCGGGTAACTGCCGCATATATTTAACACTTATAGATTTTAGTCCATCTTCAATTTGAAACTGGTGCCTGCCTGCTAGCGTGCTAGAACGGAGCTTTCCACTCGAAAGCAGAAACATGGTTTGATGAAACGAAAGGTTCGCTACACAACTTGAGATGGTCCTCTCCGACATAGGCTATACAACTCCACTTCACTTCGCAAACCGTAGGCTCTGGCTCGATGACAAGCAAAAACCATCCTTATTGGCCCCAGGCAAGAGTTCTACAGAGCTTTCCAAAATGTAATGTCATATTCATCAATCCGGCCTAAGGTCCACACTTTCCGTAAAAACCGCACAGGTTAGACCCTTCCCAGTTACCAGGAATAAAATGAAATCGGAGTCATAGGAAAAAAAAAAAAAAAAAAAAAAAAAAACGAGGACAAAACCAAAGTGTTGCTCTCGCAACACAATTCCTAGCACCCTGAAAGTGCACATCTTTACAGAAAAGTGAAAAAAAATACTTTTGAACATTGGAAAAGTTCGGTGGCTCTTTCTTAGTTGTATAATTACAGCTTTGTAGAAAAGTTTCATCAGAAATTGGAGCTTGAAGGCTTCAAGCTTTCAGTACAATACGATTCGTGCTTCCTACTGGTTGGATTTCAAAAAATGCGTCTTAACCGACCAATGGGATGATTGGGAGGCGAGACTACGTTTCGCAAAAGTGTCATTATACCAAAAAGAAATAGCCAGATTAACGTTTCCAGCAAAAGTATTATTGTACCAACAAGAAATAGCAAGATTAACGTTTTCAGCAATTAACCATCTCAGAATGGTTATCAAAGGCCGATAATTTAGTCTATAAGTCGAAAGTCCTATACCTCCTAATGTTAATTTTGTTGTTATATGCTTCATTTAATGATGGTGGAAAAATATCCGTTTCGTCAGGTAGGGTGCAATCTCTCTATTCTGACTCAAAAATCTTTCATTCCGAAAAGCAGAAAATATCGGTAGATGGCATAATCTGCCGGGAGAATAAAACCCGCTAGATTATACCAGGACGCCACGCGTACAAGTCGGAACAAAAATCGGAAATTTGGAAAAAACAGGTAAAATAAAAACAGAAACTGCTAAAACGGTCATATAAAAAACGGAACAGAAACAGAAACGGCATTAAAAAAACGGCTACCTGTTTTCTGTTATTTAAAAAAAAAAACAGAACAGAAAACGGTAGTAAGAAAACAGAAACAGAAAAAGAAACAGAAACGGTGCCGACCCTTAGTTCGGAACTCAATTTCAGAAGGACTTTTCGCACATGCCACTGGGTAGTTGGCGACAGGCCGTGGGGCGGGGGGGGGGGTCATTTTGAAAATTTCAGATTTTGGACGTGGGGTGGGGGGGGGGTCATTTTGAAAAGTTGAGATTTTGGACGTGGGGTGGGGGGGGGTCATTTTAGAAAGTCAAAATTTTGTATGTAGGTCAAGGGGTGGGGTGGGTGGGTTGTAGAAAGAATGACCTATTTAGGAGTGTATACCCTAGGATTTCATACCAGTGCCCCCCTGGTCGCCACTGAATTACCTTCACCAGAAGCAAAATATACTGAAGCTGACTCAAGTTTTGGGCGATATTCGATACCGATAACGATATATCCATGTATCGGACAAAATATCGATATCGAAAGTAAATATCGATATCGATAACGATATTTGTTCATTCGTAAAGATTGCAATTAATCCAACATAACCCACACTTATATATACGAAATTGGAGCAATGTGTATTCCGCAATTCCTTTCTTATTTATCCGGAGTTCGAGATGATCCAGTATGCGATATATCGGATATCGATCGATCGATATATCGCACCGAATATCGATATCGAAACGTAAATATCGCTATCGAAAACGATATTTGTTCATCGTAATTATTGTAAATAATCCGAACTAACCTACACTTATATATCCGAAATTGGACAATATGTTTTCCCTAATTCATTTCTCATTTATTCTGAGTTTGAAATGATCCAAGATGCTATTTAATGAAAATTTGGTTCTTAGATTTTGGCGAAACGAAGCATGGTAAGCAAATATCAATATCGATATATCGATTATCGAATATCGAAAGTGAAAATATCGATATATCGATTGTTGAATATCGAAAGCGGAAATATCGATATATCGATTATCTAATATCGAAAGTGAAAATATCGATATATCGAAAAATCCAAGTATCGCCAAGCACCAGTACCAAACCATGGTTGACCACTTTGCGCATTTGGTCAACAGCATCTCCTCATATCTAGTTCAGCTTCTTCTTCGGTTGCATGTTTTCAATAATTCTTTCATTCAAGTACCTTCGTTATTGGGCGCCAGATACCAGATACCAGATGGCGAAGAGTAATCTGCAGAAAATTTGTCCGTGGCCGGCGTATCGTGCTAGAGGCGCGCCGGTGCCGTGCCGGTGCCGCGGTGCCGTGCCGGTGCCGCGGTGCCGTGCCGGTGCCGTGTCGGTGCCGTGTCGAGGTGTACACCGGTGGCGGAGAGAGAGCAACCCCTCGACAGAAACGATGTCTGTAGAAAAGCTCAAGAGATCGCAGTGTTACTTTTCTGCCGTTCACAACACCCCGGCCATCGCAATTGCTAACTGCATTTTTCTGTTCATTCGCTCGTCTGTCATACCCTGCGATTTCTTCTTTTGTCTGAATTCCGCTTTAGACCTAGTCTAGGCGGAGCATAGCCGTGTGAGCCGATGACCAAACGTGGGTCGAAGTCTCCGGCGCGTTTCTCTGGAATGATCCAGCTGTGCCTTCGCTTGATGTTCCTGTAAAACCCTCTAGATATCACACGAAACAGGCCACGTTCATCTTAACCACAGTTGGAGCAGAAATTAATTCGAAGTTATTCATCTTTCCAGTATTAAATCAGGCTCAGGATTTGGACAACCTGACATCGGTGACCGGAAATGGTCCACGACTGCTTTTCTCTCCTACAGTTGTTGTGGCAGCACGTCTCCCCCACGTGACTGTAACGAAACTTTTCGTGCATAGGACTACGGGCAGGCGACTTGATGGACGGCAACAATGATCGGGTCAGTCGACTGAGTCGCCAAGGTGTCGATGATACGATCCATTGATCTCGACTCTAAAGGTTTCATGAAAGCCTATGAACGTGATTACTTCGGTTGTAACGCACAGTGGCCTCTTTGTGAGCGAAGAACTATTTTCATAGATTTGTACTTGTTAGTCCCCTGGTTCAGGATCGTTTACCTAAGATTCCAAGTGGGAGGTCCTGCTACACTGTCAGAAGTTTCATAACAGATTGCGCATAACACTTTCAAGAATAACACCTTTTCACTTAGAAATAAAGTGTTATGACCAATTAAGTTTATACTATTTCGTGCCTAGACAACACCTTCAATAGGTAAAAATACTACACTGTCAGAAGTTACATAACGACAACAGAAGGATGCGCGGTTTCAACAGATAACACTTTGGGATGTTATCTGTTATGTTTCTTTCGTTCCCGTTAGTCTTTTTACCAATTGAAGGTGTTGTTGGAGATCCAGGCATGAAATAGTGTAAACTTAATTGGTCATAGCACTTTATTCCTAAGTGAAAAGGTGATATTCTTGAAATGTTATCCGCTATCTGTTATGAAATTTCTGACAGTGTAGTAACCTACAGAATTCCGGACGTCCCTGATCAACGAAATGTCATGTCTTGGACAGAATGGCAGGCAGTGAAGCCCCCCCCCCCCCCAACCCCTCGCAACTTATCTCCTAATAAGTTTTTTACTTGACCGTGCGCCTTCTAGTGAGACAACAGTAAACTAAGTAGACAGTCCTTCAGCCCAAGCTGACTGCGAATCATATTTGACGATGTAAAACGGATAAGTCAGCTACATTTTATTCGAGCTATATTTCGGCCCTTTTTAGCAAGGGTCCTCTTCAGGCTCAAGCTGGAAAATGAACTTGTGAAAAACAATTAAAGATTCTTCCTTAAATATCTGATTTTATGAACTTCTCTGAAAATTGGTTGGAGTTAAAGCTGGTGCTGTGATTTCGTTCTGGACACTACTGCTGTTTTTGCTGTTCGACTGGGTCGTCGAAAGGGTAGAGATTCTTCTGCATTTTGATTTTGGAGTCACACAATTTGAGTTCCGTATTGTGGTTATAGATAGTCCTTCAGCCCAAGCTGACTGCGAATCATATTTGACGATGCAAAATATTATTTTTTCACAAATTGGTTTTCCAGCTTGAGCGGCTTGAGCTTGAAGAGGACCCTTGCCAAGAAGGGCCGAAATATAGCTCGAATAAAATGTAACTAAGTAGTGTCACCATTGTGTGCCATTTTTGTTTTGCTGAATGTTCAACATGCCCAAAATTACGAGTTGGTGCAGAGACCGCATCAACACACTCCTAAACGAAAGATTAATTGTGTTGCGGAGCAACACTGGTTTTGTCGGGTTTTCCTTTATTTTTTCCTAGTTTTATGTTCAGTGCTAGAAGTCTAACCTCCGTGGTTTTCACGAATAATTTGACCCCCAGGCCGGATTGATAAATCTGATAATATTATATTTTGGAAAGCTTCGTAGCACTCTTGCCTTTGACCAAAAATAAGGTATTTTGAATATTCTTTGAGCCCAAGCTGACTTTGAAACATTTATTCCAGCAATGTTTTCAACGGATACATCAGCTAAGATTCTTCATAAGCGATATTTCGGCCCTTCTTGGCAAGGGTCCTCGTCAGGCTTTCAGTCCTCTTGTTCAACTTCGGGGAAAGAAACATACCTGTAATAAATAACTGAAGCTTCTACCGACTATAAATATCTTATTAAAATATCTTATTATATTTATTCAATCAATGTTTACAACGGATACGTCAGCTCTGATTTTTCATCAGCGATATTTCGGCCCTTCTTGGCAAGGGTCCTCGTCAGGATTACAGGTTTGTTTCCTTCCCCGAAGTTGAACAAGAAGATTGACAGCCTGACGAGGACCCTTGCCAAGAAGGGCCGAAATATCGCTGATGAAAAATCACAGCTGACGTATCCGTTGTAAACATTGATTGAATAAATGTTTCAAAGTCAGCTTGGGCTCAAAGAATATTTATCTTATTATAGTCTACCGACTATAAATATCTTATTAAAATATCTTATTTTAATAAGATATTTATAGTCGGTAGAAGCTTCAGTTATTTATTACAGGTATGTTTCTTTCCCCGAAGTTGAACAAGAGGACTGAAAGCCTGACGAGGACCCTTGCCAAGAAGGGCCGAAATATCGCTTATGAAGAATCTTAGCTGATGTATCCGTTGAAAACATTGCTGGTATAAGGTATTTTGCTTGTCTTCGACCCACAGCTTACAGTGTGTGAAGTGAAGTGACATGCCTACGCAGTCTATACAAGAAAGGATTGTCTGAAGTTACGCAGCCAAGCTCCCTTTTCTTCGAACCGTCTATCGTCTTTCGAGTAGAAAGCTCGGTTCTAAATGGTCACTGTCACTAGTCCCGAACGTCAGTTCGCACAAACGTCATTTGGCCCGACAGTTCTCACTCAAACGTTCTCAAGACTCAAACGTCAGTTCATTCACACGTCACTTCAGCCACACGTCAATTCGCGTCAGTTCCTTCACGCGTCAATTCGCCCACACGTCAGTTCGTTCCCCGTCAGTTGCACCACCGCCAGTTGACGAAGTTGACAAAAACGTCACTTGACACAAACGTCAGTTACCACAAATGCCAGTTCAGCTGCAAAATTCGTCACAGAATCCGAAGCACTGACGGGTTTTCCCTAGACAGCGAATAAAGTGTCAACGCGTAACGGGGGCTCACTTTCCGCTCGCCTCTATATAATCTTTTCGTAAAAACAAATTTTGATTGCCAAAGTTTGGACCTAGTGGCGTCTGTTTCTACTGACGTTTGTGCCAACTGACATTTGTGTTAACTGACGGATTTTCATCGGTGAACTGACGTTTGGGCTAACAATCGGAGTTTAGGATTGGGTGAACTGACCTGTGGACGAACTGACGTGTGGAAGAAATGATGTAAGCGAATTAACCGTGGGCCAAGGTTAATTAGAAGGTTAAAAAGAAAATTAACTTATGTAGCTGACTAAGCACAGTAACACACAAATCCTCAATTTTGGGACATGGTGCTCCGAAGTTCGGGTCGACATGCGCGGGAGCAAGGACACAGTACTCTAATAAAATTGCCATTCTAAATTTCAATACAACAAACTTTTATGTGGGTACCATGCCCTTCGCATCTAAAAAATAAAATAGATTAATCCCTTATAACAAGTGCGCAAGCTCTCAGACTTGAAGTGTGAAAGTATGAATCGACTTAAGTAGATTTCTCCCTTAGCGTAATGCGTAACTCGTATCGCGTACCTAGATTGCCGTCAACAATTGAGCTGTCAGTAGTCCCCGAAGCTGCGCCGCCGGAAACTTTTCGGCGCGCAACCGTTGCCGGTAAAATTTTGACGCGAATCTTTTTAGGTGATGTGTTTCAGATTCTCTTTCCATTGAGTTTTATCTTCCCGAGTCTCCAGTTCTAGTCCCCTAGTTCTTCTGTTTTTGCTCATCAGCAAGTGCACAACAGAAAAGTCTTGGGTTGTGGCAGCAGCGCAGGAATTACAGTTTCTACCAAAAATTGTATGTTGGCTCCAAACTGTCTAAAAAAAGTGCCAAATAGCGTGCCTGTTGGTTCGTCACTCCTTCCAACGTTTGCTAGTTCAGACACGTCCGGACAAGCTAGGATGGTGAAACTTGTCATTCTTTCTGGACGATAG
This sequence comes from Branchinecta lynchi, assembly GCA_023053575.1. NCBI lineage: Eukaryota > Metazoa > Arthropoda > Branchiopoda > Anostraca > Branchinectidae > Branchinecta > Branchinecta lynchi. The sequence goes on from JAKZAP010000005.1 coordinate 1,843,193, forward strand.
CGTAGTTTCAATGAACGTTGGCAAACTTTGGAATTCCCTTGAAAACCTCGATTGCTGGAGAATTGCGTTTTCCCCAGAAATGCCCTCAGCTACTGGAGATTCCTCCGTCGAACAAGTTCTACTTATAGTACCACAACAGGTAGGCTATAGCTTAAATATTCGAGGATTGTATGGCCCTTACAGCCTTCAACTCAAGCGCCATGTAGCGACCATGATCTCTCTCCGTCGATTCATCTATCCCTATGCCTAGCTTTGCTGGTTCCGGCATTTTCAGATAAGCTATCACTATGAACGACTATAAAGGACCTGACTCAGCGAAACCTTCTTTTCCGGATCCGACCATCCGGGTGTGGGTGGAGGGAGGGGGAATACAGGACCGCGTGACCTGCGTGCATCGCGGAAACGGTCATGGGTCCTAGACAGCCTGGATTTGAACCTAGGACCTCCGGCTTTCAAGGCCACTGCTCTACCAGTACAGAGGGGCTTTTGAACTTAGTTCGTAAACCACTATAATGGTCACGAACAAAGAGGCGAAAGGAACAGTGATCCCGCCGAAGACAAATGTATCTAAGCACTTCCCATCCCCATGTCACGGGATTAGATAGTAGATGGAATTTTACACGAGGGACTTGTCCTGTGACAAATAAACCAGCTGATTTGTCACGGTAAAGTCACTTGAGTAGTATTCCATCTACATAGTATCAGGTCGCATCCGGTCCAGACTCCAGACCTCAAATGGCACATCCGGGTCCATGTCATGCGTGCCTTCCAAGTTTCTCACTCTCTTCTTTTGGTTCGTGTGCGCATAAGAAAAATCTCCGGAACCTCCCTCAACAACCACCGTGTCCACAAAACATATCACAAAAATATCATATCTAGGGAATTTGCTCCTATCACCCACCGGGTCACTTGAGTGGAAGCCCTTCCGGATCTTGGACCCGTTACGTTTGCACAATCCAACCTTCATCCCAATCCCTCTATCCATCTTGTCCCTACGCATGTTACCGAGCCTCTCCGTCAATCCCACCACCATAGTCGGATGCGATTCTGACACGCAAATGTTGCATCTACGGCACTTCCTACCGAACAATTCGGCCTTGAATCCGGAGAACATCCAGAAAATTTTTGGTGACACCCAACTCCCACCGACGAGACCGGATCCGGTCTCGACCTCAAAATAACATGTCTAGGTTCCTTGACCTTTGGACGCTACGTAAGTTAAACGATATCCGGGCCTCCCCCCCCCCCCCGAAGTCGGATGTGATTCGAAAAATGTATGTCACATCTAGACCTACCACAAAGGCCTTTTTCCGCGACAAAATTGTGGGCCACACACTTCTGGGTGTTTGTCGCCACGATTGTGTGTCACACAGTCGAGCCACGAGTTGAAACTCGCAGAAACGCCGTTTTGTCTATTTTTTGGCGGAAATTTCAAATATCTGAAAATAAAAACAAAATTCATGTAAAACCTCAGTAAATAGAACTCCCGGCTTATTTCCTTACCATTATGTGCAAAAGGGGTCTCCAGTTTTAAGTCTATATGCTTGAAAAAGTAGTTAACTTTATTGTTTAGACACTATTTTGCTGCTTAATTTGAATTTCCCGCCAGAATCGAGCCACAAAATCGACAATCACCTCGCCAGTTGTTTGTCGAATTTGAGCCACAAAGCGAGCCACGAAAATCTTGTTGGTCGCGGAAACGCAGTTGTGGGACGCACAAAACACCGCGGAAACACTCTTTTCAAGCCACAATCGACCCACAAAGTGTTTGTGGGAGCACGAAAAAACGCCTCAAGTTTCTCCCGAATCGAAGTACGGCCCTTCCAGCTCTCCGCACCAAGGTCGTATTAGGTCCGGACTTCAAAATCAAATATCTGACACCCATAATCTTTGTATCGTCCTAGTTTCATCCCAATCCCTATATTCCTTTGCAACGAATGTTCCCAGATTGTTCGCATGTTCCAAATATGGAATCCTTGTATTCAACCGCAACGTTCCAAAATTCCAAAATTCATTATAAACGGAATATCGGTCTGCTCCTGTGAATCGGATCACGAGGGTCACAAGTTTCCGTATTCCCCCTCCTCCACCGCCACACAGATTACTGGACGTGATCCGGGAAACAGGCCCATATCCAGTAATTTTTTTTTTTTTTTGGGGGGGGGGGTGCCTTTCGGGGGGGAGGGGGAGGCCTGCGGATCGCACAAAAAAGTCCAAAAAGACAGAGATTAGAGGGAAAAGCCTATAAAAATGAATATTTTTGTATGTTTCGGTGGGGGTTTCAAGCCCCCCCCCCCCCTGGATACGGCTTTGCCGGGAAAACACAGTTTCGCTGTGCATTCATAAGCATATCAAGTGTCATCGCCTTAGCTTCCGTGTATGTGTTTGTTTTGTTTTTTCTTTTTTGATGTGTTTATGCTGCTAAAAATCAAATTTTTAGTACTGAAGAAAATTAAATGAAACAAAATAAAACTTCAACCCCTCTCAGATTCCACCCTCAATGCAAAAATACATGTTGTGTTAATAGAAGTGCAAACCCTTCACGCCAGATAGATAACGCGCAACGTGTAGTTATAATTGCCGCCAACAAGACAGTGAGCTCAACAATAGACAAAGGCCTCAATGACAACAACCTTTCAGATATCACCTCGATATCTGTGGTGTTATGCAAGCCTGAAAACCGGACCCAATATTATCAAGATACCAAACTTTAATTTGATATCTGGAATAGTTCTCGTGTAACTCGCGGGTAATCTAGACCCAGTTGCCCATGGACAGGGAGGGGGGGGGAGGTGCAAATCTAAAATTCTCTTTCCAACCCTAAGATCTATAGGTGCAACAAATTCCATCGCCTAACCGTCCTTACTCAAGCCGTGGTCAAGTTACGATCTTAAGTCGTTGGGCAATTTGGGCCTTGTTGCCCGTGAACTTGTAACGTGAGGCAATCTGGGTCCAATAGCCACTGAACCGCGTGGGTTGGGGAGTAGGGAGCCCCCAAAAAGGCACAACTAAAGAAGTATATGAACAGAAATTATACAAGTATGAACACAAGAATACGAAGTTGCAACTTGATACGTATCATGGTTCACGAGCTATGGGCTCCACGAAAACAGTGAAAACTGGACACCCAAAGCTGATAAACCGCTTGCAAGAGTGGATTGTCCATAAATTAACACTCCACTAAAAACGAGTATGTCGACTCCTTTCGCTTATGAATTGTTCAGTGGGTCCGACAGCATACGATAGATTATCGGACACGGCTTTTCTGCTTGAACCCTTGGCTAATTTCTAGGCCGGAATGATGTAAAATCCGCGAAACAAATTGTTCAAAAAAGTCAATACTGTCAGATGGATTTTTAATTCATAAACGAGCAAAATTTTTGCTGGATGTTCTAGTTCAGGTCTTCTTTTATCTTGTTCAAGGGATTGCTTCCGGGTGGTGCCATATACACCGCCACCAAGGTCTTACCAGGTCCTGGTCTGAACTGGCGACTTGGATGGGGGCGATCTGGACGTGATTAACTGATAAACCGCTTCCGATTCAAATACAAGATTTTGTTGTCTGTGGTACAACACGACAAGATTAACAGTCAAAGCTGTAGATTGATTCAAAGAATCTTTGCCGTCATTCGAGATATATTTTCTGTGCTATCCTTTACTATATTTTTACGACCCGTTTAGCAAGTAAGCTTTTAGCAGCCATCTCAAAGAAGCCGAAACAGCTTCGCTTCACCGTTTGCACTAGCAGCCAATAGGAAGCCGTGATTCGTCAGCTGATAAATCATTGGCCATTCTAAGAGTATTTTGAACTGCCAGGGTAATTCAGCAGTTGGTTAATTTGGAAATTTGACCACCGGAGGAAAATTGACGGTAGCGTAGAATTTCGCTCTCTCGTTTGATCAATCAGTGTCGACAGCATCAGTTCACTAGTGATACTCATCTCTGCTTCTCTGTTCGACCAATCGGGGTCATTATTCGTGATCGCTTCATCAAGCTCATTGGGACTGGTTAGTCTGGAATATTATAAGAGTTGAGGTCAGGGTGAGTTCTATTCTTTTAACAGCAAAGTGAGTTTCTTGTGTTGACAGCTTGACGGAAGCTAAGGAGTAGAACGCGTCGTTAACAAGGTGAGATCATATCGGATCGAGATCTCTGCCGAGGTTCACTCAGAATACACATTGCCTTGTATTTCGGCATAGCATCCTTTCTCGAAAATCGGCAGAAGAAATCACTTTTCTTTGCAGGGCTAAGATTTAAAAAAAAAAAATTAATGTTAGTTGCGTTTTCGCAGATACTATGGTATCTGATACCACGGTCAAAAGTCGTATTTGCAGTTACTGAGCATCTGACCCTACAAAATTTGTAGCCTGCGTAGTTGTATGATAGTTGTACGAAAAAGTTGCATGTATTGATATGTAATGGCGAGGGGTTGCTCACTCTCCGCCACCGGTGTACACCTCGACACGGCACCGACACGGCACCGGCACGGCACCGGCACGGCACCGCGGCACCGGCACGGCACCGGCACGGCACCGCGGCACCGGCACGGCACCGGCACGGCACCGCGGCACCGGAACGGCACCGCGGCACCGGCACGGCAAAGGCACGGCAACGGCGCAACACCGCGGCACCAGCTCGGCACCGCACGGCACCGGCACGGCACCGGCACGGCACCGCACGGCACCGGCACGGCACCGCACGGCACCGGCACGGCACCGCACGGCACCGGCGACAATTTTTCCGGCCACGGACAAATTTTCTGCAGATTACTCTTCGCCATCTGGTATCTGGTATCTGGCGCCCAATAACGAAGGTACTTGAATGAAAGAATTATTGAAAACATGCAACCGAAGAAGAAGCTGAACTAGATATGAGGAGATGCTGTTGACCAAATGCGCAAAGTGGTCAACCATGGTTTGGTACTGGTGCTTGGCGATACTTGGATTTTTCGATATATCGATATTTTCACTTTCGATATTAGATAATCGATATATCGATATTTCCGCTTTCGATATTCAACAATCGATACATCGATATTTTCACTTTCGATATTCGATAATCGATATATCGATATTGATATTTGCTTACCATGCTTCGTTTCGCCAAAATCTAAGAACGAAATTTTCATTAAATAGCATCTTGGATCATTTCAAACTCAGAATAAATGAGAAATGAATTAGGGAAAACATATTGTCCAATTTCGGATATATAAGTGTAGGTTAGTTCGGATTATTTACAATAATTACGATGAACAAATATCGTTTTGGATAGCGATACTTACGTTTCGATATCGATATTTGGTGCGATATATCGATCGATCGATATCCGATATATCGCATACTGGATCATCTCGAACTCCGGATAAATAAGAAAGGAATTGCGGAATACACATTGCTCCAATTTCGTATATATAAGTGTGGGTTATGTTGGATTAATTGCAATCTTTACGAATGAACAAATATCGTTATCGATATCGATATTTACTTTCGATATCGATATTTTGTCCGATACATGGATATATCGTTATCGGTATCGAATATCGCCCAAAACTTGAGTCAGCTTCAGTATATTTTGCTTCTGGTGAAGGTAATTCAGTGGCGACCAATCTTTTTTTGGGATCCCAAAACGTAAGTAGAGGGATACCTATGACATCGCAAAAGTTGTCCGTCTGTCCGTCCGTCCGTCCGTCTGTAAGCACGATAACTCTCGAAGGGAATGAGATATTTTGATGAAACTTGGTGTGAGGGTTCGTTGGGTCGTCGGACCAGTCAAGTTCGTAGATGGGCTTTGTAGCTCTACATTTAGGGGTGGGGGAGGGGATTCAAATTAAGGGACAAACAAAATGTTTTGAAACAGCTAATGTGATAGTCGATTATGGGGTAAGAAGACATGCTGAACACGATGTTGAAAACCATTTTGTCATCGGACAAGTAGTCCGAGAGCCCGGAATCCGGCCAAAACCGGAAAGTTTGTTGAAAGTAAAAGTTTTATTTGAAGTTGATTAGATGTTCGATTTAGGGGTAGGAAGACATGCTGAAGACGATGGTGAAAATTATTTTCTCGACGGACAAGTATTTCGCCCGGAATCCGGCCCAAACCGGAAAGTTTGTTGAAAGTAAAAGTTTTATTTGAAATTGATTAGATGTTCGATTTAGGGGTAGGAAGACATGCTGAAGACGATGGTGAAAACTATTTTCTCGACGGACAAGTATTTCGCCCGGAATCCGGCCCAAACCGGAAAGTTTGTTGAAAGTAAAAGTTTTATTTGAAGTTGATTAGATGTTCGATTTAGAGGTAGGAAGACATGCTGAAGACGATGGTGAAAACTATTTTCTCGACGGACAAGTATTTCGACCGGAATCCTGCCCAAACCGGAAGTTTGTCAAAATTAAAAGTTTTATTTGGAGTTGATTAGATGTTCGATTTAGGGCAAGAAGACATGCTGAACACTTATGTGAAAACAAGTTTCTACCCGGACATGTATAGTTCGTCCGGAATCCGGCCAAAACCGGAAAACTGTTGGAAGTCAAAGTTTTATTTCTAGTTGATTAGATAAGCGATTTAGGGATAAGAAGAGATTCTGAGTCCCTGTATGACAATCATATTTTACCCGGACATATAGTTCGACCGGAATCCGGCTGGAATCGGAAAATTTGTTATAAGCTAAATTTCTATTTGAAGTTGATTAGATGTTCATTACTGGGGAAAGAAGATACCCTGATTTCGTGTTTGAGCTTTCTTTTTTCGCCGGACAAGTAGTTCTGGAGTTCGGCTAAGACAAGACCCTGTTGTCTGGATCAGATATTGAATTTTTGGGATCCCATCGAAACCTTTGGTCTTGTTTATATTTGTAGAGTGTGATAAGAATGATACTTGGCAGGCATATGTAACTTGGAAAAAGTCAATTTCCCCATCAGACTCTCTGGGAGTGCAATAGAGGTATGCTTATTTGAACGTTCGTGCTTCGAACTTTGCCATTTTCATGCACTTGCTGTGGCTAAATATATGTACCAGTTAGCCTAAGTAGGTAGTCAAGGAAGGAAAAGATTGGTTCATAAATTCTTTTATAGAGCCAACCACATTCCTTAAAGTACTCATCATAACCACAAAGTACAGAAAATACTTTGGAGCAAAACATATATTTTCATGATCCCCATGAGCCCATGATTATTTGTGAAACAAGGGTTTTGCTTCAAAATGAATTTCCAGCTCCCTTAAAGGACCCCTCGCACTAATCACTCTTCAACTTACAGTATTTTAAAGTATTTGAATACTTTAACTATGCTGTGCTTCAATAAATAACCAACTGTTTTGGCTGTTTTAAGCCTTTTCCGAGACCCGTTGACTTCTAGCGAAACAGGGAAACAATTTGCATAACCGATTTTCCTGATGGAAAAAATTCTCGCAGACAACCGTCGCGCAACCGTTTCGAACCGTCGACAGCGTGATACACATCGAAGGTAGCAAAACACGGCAAGTGAGAAAATCAGCGAGGTTTTGTTAGAGGGGTTAGAATGTACCGCACGAAACGTGGGTCTCCGGGTTTAGAAATATATGTAATGATTACGGAAGTAGGTTGCATTAGTATTATAGGTTGCATTAGTTTGAGCAAAATATACAACTACATGATCCCCATGAGCCCATAGTCACTTTTGCCTAAAGGGTTTTGCTTTCACATGAATTTCTAGTGCCCTTAAAGTGCAAAAATAAAATACTTTTCACCAGATCATTCTCTTGATTTCCAAGGGCCCACAATCATTCTTATTTCAAGGGTATGGCTTATAATTAAACACAAGAAACCCAAGAATTTACAAATTCCTAAATTTCATCCTCTGACCCAGCCTTGCAAGTACCATATGAGCTGCTAGCTCTTGTATTCAACACACATTGCCGACTTCATTCTCGGCCAATATCTGATGAAATTTTTTTACATGTACATCAGAAATCGTGCTTTATCACAATACTGTAATTTGAAGTAAAAAAACCTCGGCACCGGCTTGGCACCGGCACGGCACCGGCTCGGCACCGCGGCACCGGCACGGCACCGGCTCGGCACCGGCACGGCACCGGCACGGCACCGGCACGGCACCGCGGCACCGGCACGGCACCGGCACGGCACCGCGGCACCGGCTCGGCACCGCGGCACCGGCACGGCACCGCGGCACCGCGGCACCGGCTCGGCACCGCGGCACGCGCCACTTGGTGTACATCGTTTTTGGGAGTGAGCAACCCCTCGTGTAATGGTACAGAATACTATCATTTAATGTGCCTCAGACTGGTCTAATCTTAAGCAGTAGTACCCAGTAGCATCCTGTCTTACTAATAAAAGCATCAGTTCGTACTGCGTGCTACTTTTTCGTACAACTTCGTACTACTATTCTGAGATAAATTTTGCATCGGGGACTACTTACAGGGGCATCTGATATTCAGATACCACGGTTCCGACCATGGTAACTGACCGTGGTATCTGCGAAATTCATCTCACTTTCATCATCACCAACATAACAGCCTAGGATTTTGTCAAATTTAGTAGGAAAGAATTTCGGCACTCGTGATGTGAGTAGAGGTAAGTATTTCTTCTAGGATGACTTCTAAAAGCGCGAACTCAGCAATTGTAGATTTTGCAAGGCAACCGTAGGATCAGATATCACGGTAAGTGCAAAAAACGACTAAACGCAGGTCCAGTTACCGTGGTATCAGATACCATGGTATCTGCAAAAGTACAACTATTGCAACTCTACGTAACACGAAATTCGGGAGTTTCCTGCGTTGAAGCTAGGATAATCGTCCTCCTCCATTGCCGTGCTATGTTGCATGTTTTCTACATTCCAGGCTCGTGGACAAGTTATTGAATGATTTGTTTGTTGCCCGTGATCCGCTGCAGTAGAAAGAAACCCTCGACTTTCCTTAAAAAAAAACCTTAACATCACGACAAAATGCCTAGAATGAGATAATCTGAAGTGTAGCACTGCAGAAAGTTACATCGCTCATTTGAAGAAGAAACGCGAAAGTACTGATTACAACAAGACAGAAGGTTTTGATGGGATCCAAGAAACGGAATATTTATTGGACTTCTTGATCCAGACAATCGAGTCTTGTAGATTTCCGGTCTTTGCCAGACCCCGTCAGAATATTAAATATTCTTTGAGCCCATGCTGACTTTGAAACATTTATTCCAGCAATGTTTTCTACGGATACGTCAGCTAAGATTCTTCATAAGCGATATTTCGGCCCTTCAAGGGTCCTCGTCAGGCTTCCAATCCTCTTGTTCAACTTCGGGGAAAGAAACAAACTTTATTACAGGTTTGTTTCTTTCCCCGAAGTTGAACAAGAGGATTGGAAGCCTGACGAGGACCCTTGCCAAGAAGGGCCGAAATATCGCTTATGAAGAATCTTAGCTGACGTACCCGTAGAAAACATTGCTGGAATAAATGTCAGAATATTACTATTTATCCCTAATAACCGCTAGAAATTATACAAAAAATGATACCGAAAAGAGTTTTTGATAAATTAAGGCCAAACTGCAAACCCGAAGCGTGTTCCATCCTACTTACCGTAGTTACTACGCATGACGTCACGAATTCTGGCTTTTTGCCGTCAAGGCTGGAACGATTTTTCTATTTTCCAGCAGGATCTCACGCCAGGGGCGAATCCGACCAATCACGTTCCAGAGATGCGTAGTTACGACGCTTACCACGCTCCCGAGCATGGTAAGCAAATAGTAACTATTAGTTACTATTCCGACAAGGTTGGAACGGTCAGCGTAGTAACTTTTCGTGAGGATGGAACGGAAATAGTAACTAATAGTAACTATTGTTACAAGGGTGGAACACGCTCCCGATAAGGATCCAACATATATGCTCACCCCTATATACAGGGCCATATCCAGGGGGGTCTACCCACCCCCAGCAACGTACAAAAATAATCGTTTTTATAGGCTTTAACCTTCTACTTTCTGGTGCGACCCGCGGGTAGCCCCACCCCCCGAAATAAATTGTTGAATTCGGACCTGCCTCTATATATCTCTAATAACAAGAAAATAAACTTCAGAAACGGATTTGCCGTTTGTTCTTATCTTTGATATAAGCCTTTAATCGACTTAGGAATGAACTTCTTCTTTTATTCAATTTCTACCGCAGACGAAGACCTCATATTTTGCATTGTCGCTTGTCCAGTGACAAACGGTATGACGATGTCTTACAAGTGAAGACGTGGAAGTTTCATAGTAAACAACAATATAAAAAATAAAATATAAACATAAAAAAAAAATATTAATAAAAAAGAATGTATATTTGATGGTGCAAAACGGATACGTCAGCTGAATTTTATTGGAGCTATATTTCGGCCCTTCTTGGCAAGGGTCCTCTTCAGGCTCAAAACCGCTCAAGTTGTAAAAACGAACTAGTGGGGAAGACAAAACTAAAGATTCTAGGATAGCGTTAAGTATTTGACTTCGTATTCCTTCGTGAGACTCAATATAACAAAACATATTAATATTTAAATACTTAACTTCGTGAGTCTCAGGAAGGAATTTACGAAGTTAAATACTTAACGCTAGGCTAGAATCTTTAGTTTTGTTTTCCCACAAGTTCATTTTTCCAACTTGAGCGGTTTTGAGCCTGAATAGGACCCTTGCCAAGAAGGGCCGAAATATAGCTCCAATAAAATTTCGCTGACGTATCCGTTTTGCACCATCAAATGTGATTCGCAGTCAGATTCGGCTGAAGGAATATTTAAAAAATATATAATATAAAATAGATAAAAAAAATTATAATAAAAGAATTACATTTATTTTTGTTTTGTTTTTTATGGTTTTCAAAAACCGTTAAATAAAAGAAATTGAAATTGAAATTGAAATTGAATTGAATTTAAAAATACAACTTGAAAAGATAGTCGCCATATCGAGAAATACAATCAGTTCAGTCACTGCAAATTATTGATTCGTTATGTTTAGAGTTCATTACGCAAGACTTTCCTCATGCACGCGTTTCCATCGTGGCAGAATGTAAGGGTGGGATGATTAACGCTCCGACATCGCGTATCAGAAATTTTGCATCTGCGAAAAACAGCGCCCTTCTGCTGTAACAACCTGGTAACTCCTAGGTGGTAATTACCTCATTTCTTTCTAGCTGAAACGGCATCTGGCGATATTGGATTAATGCTCAACACTCAATTGAGATTTACGAGACATACACGAAATAAATTAATTATCCACTACATGAGATTCAAAGCAGCAAGTGTCACCTTAAGGTACTGTGATTAATAAACTAGACAATAAATCAGAAACAGTAGCAAAAATCCTCTATTGTGATATTCTGCCTCTAGCGAAAATCCACATCCGAAACACATACACCATGTCAGCCATCATGAAGAGTATAGTCGAGTGGCAAATGCAGAATGACTTTGCGAGGGCCTATTGTATTTCAAATTCAAAGTTCCTGCGAAGCGCTATTGAAGACTACATCAGACCCATCTTTCAACACGGAGATATCGTGCTGGAAATTGAATGCGGCGCCAACAATGGATATATGTACCTGTCTAAGCTCTGTCAAGGATCCCGAGGTCCTTGCATCTTCTACCAGGGGAGTTGGCTGACACCAAACGAGTTCCAATTCGTCAGCGGACGAGAAACGGCGAAGGACTGGAAGAGGTCAATTCGCCACTGCGGAAAGAGTATGAAGCTGCTTCTCAATAAAGGGATCCTTTCAACGCACCCGGTTGCATGCGACTGTGATGCTTGCCGTACTGCCACCAGGATTGTAAGTATCCGTATTTGTACCTCGTTTGTTCTTGCCCGTCTGTTTAATATAGTAATCACACATTACGTACTCTATGTTTCGCCACTAAATAAAATAACACATAATACTAAATAAAATACCAAAGAAAAATACGCACCACGTACTACAAGTACGCAAAATTTTTGCTTGGCGTCTCTCTCCGAAGTTCAAACACGGGGTTATTATCAACATACAAAATAATAAACATAAACCCCACCAAAAAAATACATAAGATAAAGAGCTTTAAATGCTTGCGCAGACCATACACTAACTCAATTCGTGGTATGGATTTTAGTATTACGTTTAGTGCGTGCATATATTTTCTTTAGTTTCTTTTCTTTTTCTTTGTGTACTCCGCTTTTTCCCTTTTGTAAGCGGGCAAAAACATATTTAGTTCGCAGTCCGTTTTAGAAAATTAAAAAAAAAGAACAAAATAAATAACAGCTCCTACGAAGCTCCATGGTCCGTTACCATAGGGATGAAAAAAAAAAAAAAAAAAAAAAAAAAAAAAAAAAAGTCTCCGAAAACATCAAAACAAAAAAATAAGAACTGAACACACCCGGAAGTATACGCCCAGGTCTACGATATACTCTGAACCTTACTGGGAAACGTCAGGCACTCTCCTACACTGAACGTGATGCCTGTGTAGCGAACAGCGATTTTGGAAATGGTTATTTCTTCTCACTGACACAAGGGTCTTTCACCATACTATCCCAATTTCTCGGCGAATGGTTTCAGCGCCACACCAGCCAGATAGTAGACAAAAGTGACCTGAAAGTAACTATAGTTAAAGACAGTCTGTGAAAGGCTCTGTGAATAATTCTGGTGTTCTTACGGATTCGCTTTCCGATAATCCTCCTCCTTTAATACTCTATATGAGTCCAAAATACGCCAGTGATCCTCAGGAAGAAGGAGTAAACGTGTCCGTAACGACTCAGACTCAACGACTCAAATCCTGTGTCAAACGACCGCGGCGATCTTTCGAAGCAGCTGTGACACCGTTTCTTCATTTCTTCTGTAGGTATCCGGAGATTCTGCATCGGCAGGGAGGGATATTCATCAAGAGTATACATTTGTGTGTATATTTAACCTTAGTATTTCTTTCTTTTTTATTTACTCCAGTTATTTTTCCTCTCTAATTTGTAATTTTCTCCACGCGCAGGGATTCTTGTAAAGCTTTTCCGGCTAGCCAACTTCCAGTATCACTTTCCAATCACATCGCGGATTCGCTTTCCGGAAAAATCACTTAGCTTTCCGACAATGGCGACACGGCGGTTTGGAAACTCCGCTAGTTTCTGCACCTGCTGTTTTCGGCAAAAACTCCCTTCGCTTCCCAGAGCTGTTATGGCGATTCACTAGTTTCGGAATCGGAAGCGAAACGAGTGGTTCTGGAGCGCGGACCCACGACGTGAATGGAAAGTTGAACGGCCGGAACCGCTTTCCGTGAATTCTGGTCCGCGGCTAAGTTTCGGTTTGCTTTTCGGAATGCGAATCGGTGAGAACGCCAGAATCTACCTTAAAGGACCTGTCTTACCTATAATACTAACGCAACCTACTTCCATAATCACTCCACATATTTCTAACCCGGAAACCCCAATTTCGTACGGTACATTCTAACCCCTCTAACAAAACCACGCAGATTTTCTCTAAAATGCTTCTATGTTTTCGCTCAAGTCAACGGGTCTAGGTAAAGACTTAAAACAGCCAAAACCGTGGGTTATTTGTTGAAAGCACAGCCTATACTTTTAAAGTATTCGAATATTTGAAGATACTGTAAGTTAAAGAGTAAATAGTGAGAGGGGTCCTTTAACCAAGGTATGAACAATTTATTGAGTATTCTTTCAGCCAAAGCAGACGGCAAACCGTGTCTGGTGGCGCTAAACGCCAAACATGAATATATTTCATGAACCCTTGCAAGAAGGTTTATTAACGGTTATGGTATGGATGAGAATCCCCCAAAGTGTCTTCGAGGAATCGGGGGTTTGTATTCGAGAATCTATCAAAAGTCTTCGACATTGTTTAAATGAAATAAGAACTCAAAAATGACACAAATGTATTCGAGAAAGATAAAACTACAAAAAGTAATCGAGAAAAGATAAAAAGTATTCGATAACGTTTTAAAAGTATTTGACATTTAAACTGAAGTTAGGTACTCGAGAATAACATAAATATATTTGAGAATTTCATTTTTTAAATTCTCGAATGTATATCCTTGTCATGTCGATTACATTTGTGTCATTCTTGAGTTCTTATTTCAATTTAAATGTCAAGTATATTTTAGAAATTCTTGAATACTTTTTATCTTTTCTCGACTACTTTTAGTTGTTTCTCGAAAACCTAACAAAAATGTCGAAAACTTCTCGTCGATTCTCGAATACATTTTCGACGTATTTAGCCTCAAATCAATTCCATACGTGGTTCTACAAATAGCGGTCACTCATTAGAAAAAAATGAACTTAGAGACGTTGCTTACCGAACTCACTGAAGCAAAGCCAAATTTGTCGTGGGAAAAAACAGGATTTGATTGACGGTCTGAAATACTACAATTTCTCGCCAATCGCCCGACTCGGGACGAAAATTGACAAAAATCGAAAAGACGTGCGCGTCAACTAAGCAAGTTTTTCGCTCTTTAGTATGAATCAGCCTTATAATTACATCTGGATAGGTTTCCGACGCAAATTGTTATCGATTAGGAAGTTCTCACGACTCTAAGCGATCTGTTTTTATTGAAATAAGCTTTTAGTCAGGCTGTTATACCGTAATTAGATCAGACGACGATTGACTTGCTGGTCATTATGATTTAAGGACTCACGATGCTCGTAGTGACTCAAGTCCGTGGGTTAGGTTAGGGCAGAACGTAAGGTGTAAGGCAGAACATAGGTCCAATATGCTTACTCTTGACAGGCGCAAGCCGGGCATAGCTGGGACTACTGTTTTTTTATTGTTGTTTTTTTCTAGTACCTCGATTTCAGCTTATTACTAGAAAGTGGTAAGGGTCTAGCCTGTGTGATTTTTACAGAAACTGTGGACCTTAGGCCGGATTGATGAATATGACCTTACATTTTGCAAAGCTCTCTTGCCTGGGGCGAAAAAGGATGGTTTTTGCATGTAATTGAGCCAGAGCCTACAGTCTGTGAAGTGAAGTGGAGTTGTAAAGCCTAGGTCAGAGCTGACTGTCCGAAATTATGCAGCCAAGCTTCCGTTTTATCAAACCGTGTTTCTGCTTTCGAGTTGAAAGCTCATTCTAACAGGCACGCAGACAGGCACCAGTTTTAATTGAAGATGGGCTAAAATCTATAATTGCTAAATATGTGCGGCAGTTCCCCGGCCCCTCAGCCAATATATTTTCTTTGAGTTCTAAATAGAAAAATTTACAGAATAAAAAGTGACATTTTCCTACATTTTCCTACAGAATCATTTGTTTCTACCCATTTCTGTTCGTGATTTCAGCCCAGTTTATAATTTCATTTCTTACACTTGGGATTGAGGAAGAGAAATGACATTAGATGGGTCTCTTATAGTTTAAAAGTTCTCTCGTTGCTAGAGAAATTAGGGCTTGTGTTTTGCTTCTTTCTAAGCGGTGATATTAGAAAGTTGGCATATGGCAAGAAAGTCAACTTTTAAACTAATACATATAGAATTTGTTTTTTGTTTTTTTTTCAGTGGCAATCGATAGACCTTGACTAGGTAATCAAAGCATATGCCATTTTTTTTTTTTTTACAAAAACCTTCATGAGATACAATAGTTTGAAAGTTTAGAGGGGTTGACAATTTCAGTGGTAAGGCTCACATTGAAACCAAAACTAGGCCGACCCCGATAGTGAGACAAGCAGGGGACTTTGTAAGCAACAATTGGCAGTTAAACCATAATCATTTTCGATGAGGGGTTTGCAACTTTTACTATTTGGTGTACCTAATAAATCCTATTATTTGTTTCACAAAAAAGCTTTTCTGGTGTATTTGATGGTAAGAACAATTTAGTCACCACCGACATGGGGAGAGTAAGAATCGGGTATTAGAAGGGTGCACTGAGGGGTTAGAAACTTATGCAAATTAATTCACGTTTTATTTGGTCTCCAACAGGTCTCCATATATCTGAGGGTAAGAACATTAGTCTCTTTGGTCTCACTGTCACGAAGTCTTTACGCAACGAATACAAATAGTAATGTAAGACGATAAAGTAGTTTCGAAATAATTTGTACAGTAGCATTTGTGGTATTTTGATCCTGAAAAGTTACGGATAGCTTTATCATACCAACTAGGTTATACAAGATAATGTTCCAAGTTTTCACCAACCACGATGTCTACGACTGAAACGGATAAAGTTAATCCGTCTGTAACGTCAATTTATTTCCTTTTTCCGACATTCTATTTTTTCCCAATGTCCAGGGGTTGACAACTTCAGTGGTAGGGTATATACTCTAATAAAAATACTCGGAACGTGAGACATGTCAGGGACTTAAAATTAATAACCGGCTGTTAGCATAATCAGCTTCGGAGGTGAGGGGTTTCCAACTTGTCCGTGTACCTGTTTTGCTTCTGGTGTTTTTGATGATAAGAAAAGTTTGGTTCCATGTCTATCACGGCGAAAGGGACTTGGAAGCAAAAATCGATTACTATAGCATTGTGATGTTCATGAGATGCTAGAATGGTCTATGGTGGTGGTCAATTCGAGAATTCAGTGTTTACGCAACGGATACAAACAATAATGCAAAACAATGGCATAGTTTCACAATAATTAGAAAAGCATCTACAGTATTTTGATCCTGAAAAGTTACGGACTGCTTTATAATACCAACTGGCTATATAAGATAATATTCCAAGCTTTCACCGGTCCGGATTTCTAAGATAGAAAAGGATAAAGTTCAATTGGCTGCAAAGTCAATTTAGTCCGCACATCCGATATTCTCTTTTTTCTTCAAACCCTGGGGTATAGCCATGTGACAACAGATTCTGTCTTCAGTTCAGAAACAAAAAAGTATTCTTGGAACATACCATTTTCAAAACCTCGATGGGTTGACAACTTCAGCATTTCATACTCTCGCAACACTTTAGTCGGCGTAGCCGAACAAAGGTTGCTGCAACAGTTCACGTTGCTTAGGGAACGTAGGGATTTAGTTACTTTTCATTTTGAATTGCCATCATTAGAAATAGATAAAAAATACTTAAAGTTTAACTGAAAAGCGAACTTATTTTTGCCTCATTAGCTGAATCCACTGCATTATTTGGATTGTGTTAATTTTGATTTTTTTCCTCTATTTCTCAAAATGACGTTCAGCGCAAAATTCTACTAAGTTGTGAATAGTTGTGATGTGGAAAACTTCAATCTCAATACAAACGCGGCTTTTCAGTGACCAGTGATCAGCTCGTGGAAGGTAGCTCACTGAGTAAGCACTTCTTTTTCGTAAATCGTTTTCATCAAGCATAAAACACAGGTACAAGCGCATAAATGTACCACGAACAAAAAAAAAATTCCACTTCATGAAAACTGATTATTCGTGAATAGCGGAACAAAGAAGTAACGCGTTTTCACCGGGTCTTCTAGCCTCTTTAAGTGAATAAGTGAGGGGTAATTAGATTGTCCTATCTCAGCCCTTTTCGGTTAAACTTTAAAGTTTAACTGAACAGGCAACTTATTTTTACATCTTAGATTCAAATACATTGAATTATTACAACACCTATTGGGGATTTTCATTCTGTCCACAGTAGTCTTCAGTAGGGACGTTGGGAATGTGGACGCTTTCCCATGGTGAATCCGTCCACAGTTCGCCCGCGAAAATCACTAAACTATCACTACACAAGACACCTCACTAGCTAACTAGTTTTTGGCACTGCAGACTGCAGACACTTCTTTGTTTATTTGATACACAATTTATTTACTCGTTTGCTGCTGGTATTGTTGCCAAATGTTCCAGGCACCATAGAGATATCACACAAACGGGAAGAGCGGCAAGCACAATGGGATAATCGATTATTTGGAAATATCAGAAAAACAAACTAACGCTTTTTCATCGGGTTTTCAAGAATATTTAAGCGAACAAGTGATGGGTAACTAGACTGTCGTATCCTAGCCCTTTTCGGTTAAACTTTAAGGGATTAACAAGTACGTCTCTTAGTCTGCCAAAGTTTATCAACGTTTGCGCATAGTAGTGAATAAGTGAGGGGTAACTAGATTGTACTGTCTCAGCCCTTTTCGGTTAAACTTTAGGTTCATGAACGGAGACTGATTTAAATAAAATAACTCTATAAACGTGTACAGCTCACATAAGATAAGATAAGATAAGATAAGATTTAATTGCACAAAAAAGCCAAAAGGCCATGGCAACAAGATAAACAAAACAAAAAAAGAACAAAGATCTATACCGTAACCTACTTACTATAGGCATAATTTTCGGTGTTGAAAAGCGACCCTGAGGAATCTTGCCAGCCTCCTCACATCACCAAACTGCCGGCTACCAATCATACTACACATCCATTCCTCATCGAACACCCTCACGCATTCTCCAAACACTTCATTCCTTAACTCTCTTAATTCTTCACATTCACGCATGACATGCACCACACTTTCATTCTCATCTCCACACATTGGACAGGAGAAATACTGACCAGAACGTTCGGAAGAACTTCCAATATATGTTCTTCTTCTCCCAAGCAGTAAACAATCTGCCCTGAGACACCACACCAACTTTACTTCCTCCTTTTTTAAAAACACCTTGAAAAATATTTCCTCCCCCCACACCTCTTTAGCCTTTGCATAATACCTCAATGAATGTGACAGATCCTTTGCAACCTGCCAACTCTGAATTTCTTGGTCTAAAAGCCTAGCCTCCACCTCTTTTTTTATTTTTCCCAATTGCAAACCAGGACCTACGCCATCATTCCACCACATTGACAATCCACAACCATCTAAAATACATCTTATTTCTGAAGACCACGAATCTATTCTAGTATCTAAAATACTTTCTTTATAAGCCGCCTTGAGGATCCTTACTCTCGGCAGCATCAAAATCTTTTCCCAAAAACCTATCATAGCTACCCATCTATGTCTACGCATGCTTGCTAAACCTAAATCCCCCTTAACTACTAATGAATTCATTTTTTCACTAACCCCTAAAATTCTTTTGAAATAACTTAACTGTAATTGTTCTAATTTTTCCCCCTTACCAAAACCCCATATTTCAGATCCATAATGGACCGCAGGTATAACTTTAGACTTAAATAAATGTGTATGTAATTTTAAATCACCGATTTCCTAAGGCTACTCCGTAACATCATATTAATACAACGCTTTCCTTTAGCAAGACTATTCTCAAACTGCTTTCCAAACTTTCCGTTCCACGTAAGCGTACATCCTAGGTAATTAAATTGTTCTTTATAACTAATCGGCTCTCCTCTAAACTTTAACAACGGCTCCTGGTCTATTTTACCTCCTTTCCTAGAAACCATTACAACTGTTTTTTCTATGTTTATCTCTAGCTCCTTTACTGCGAGATATTCATCCAAAATATCCAACAGCTTCTGAAGATTATGCCTTGATTCTGCTATCAATGCAATATCATCCGCGAATAACAACAAACAAATTGTTACTATGTCAATATTTATTGTTGGCGCATTTTTTTCAGTCATAAATTGTTCCAAATCATTAATATAAATAGAGAACAACTTCGGGGATAGAGTACACCCTTGTTTAACTCCCTTTAACGATTTAATCCTCCGTGACACATTTTTACAAACTCTAACGACTATGTATATTTTAGCATATATTTCTACTATTAACAAAACTAATCGGCTAGGTAGGGCAATACTCACCAGTGCTTCCATCAGTAAATGGCGCTTAACATGATCGAACGCTCCTTTCAGATCCACAAACGCAACATATAACCTTCCTCTTCTTTTCGCTATATATTTCCGAATTATTACTTGTAAACTAAATATTTGGTCCAAAGTACTGTACCCTTCCCTAAAACCTGCCTGGACCCTAGTTAACTTATCTGTCGTATCTAACCACTTTTTTATTCTAACGTCTATAATTTTACAAAATAACTTACTTATTGTAGATCCTAAATGGATCCCTCTATAACTATCATGACATTTCCTATCCCCCTTTTTAAATACTGGTACCACTATCGATATATTCCACTGACTAGGCCATGTTGCTTTTTCCACCATCCAAGAAAACGCCAAAGCCAGGAACGGTAAAACGTAAACTCTGCTCCACTTTAAAATTATTGTCGGTATGCCGTCTATATTCTGTTTTGCGCCTAATCGACTAATTTGTACATGATTTTTGTATGGGTAGCTCCGCTCCCCCTTGAAAAGCCAGGGGGCAGCTGCCACCCCCTAAATGACGCCCCTTGACTAGGTAGAAGACAATTTCAAATACTATGCGTAAACGTTGATTAAACTTTGACAGACTAGAGACGTTAATTAAGGACACAGGATGGAACGAGTGGAGGAGGAGACGTAGCCGTAAGCCTACTGCTATGGTATGGCAACAGGAACTAAGAGCGTGTTACCCGTGTTTTGAATTTAATAAAGAAAATAAAAATAAATTTGGGCGGAAGTATGAAAACCAACAAGAAGCCTGGCCTGATTGTTACTTACTGGCTGCTTCGCGGCTCTTACGATGGTCCGAGGTTATTTCGTTATTTGCCATCGATCTTTGCATCGTTGCCAGTTATTCCAAGATGTCGTTTTGGCTTCGTTCAGAGGATCTGTTCTAGTAATAGGTTCGACGTTGCTAACCCGTACATGGTAAATTAATCCCCGTACGTTGTTCAAAAGAGGCAACATCAACTAGATATATTTCCGGATTAGCACCTCTTGCGTAAATTAAATCCCGACCAACATTCCAAATGAGGCTACCGAGTTAAACGGGCAGTATTGTGTTGATAGCAATAATTCTTCCTTTCTGACGACGATGCTGTCGTATGTTTATAGGCTTTCATTAATTTATAAGACGACAGAAACTATGCAGATTTTGCAGCAATGTAACTGTCGGCAGTTAGAGCTATTAGATTTGCTACGACTCATTAGGTGGTGTGCACGACTGGTTGGTTTTTCGAAGGAAATTAATGGTGACTCAAGAAGGAAGGACGAAATCCCTGATTTAGTGTCCGGCAAATTTTTATGAGTTTAAAGCTGAAGCAATTAGCAGCGAGTATGTGCCTAAACCATATTTATTTATCACATTCACACATAACACATTTTTTGTGTGGAATGACCATGACCTTGTTTTATGTACATTTAACCTTGTTTAAGGCAACTAGCAGAAGCCTCAGTGGGAGCCACGAAGATGGAATAATCAAGCAAGTGAAAACTTTCGAATTTTCGCTATATCCATGAACCTTTAAGAATTTGTTAGTGGAAACACTGACCTATTCAGAGCAGAGGTTCAGCTCGGAACAGAAGCTTGGCTAAAGGGTCGTTACGGCAAAACGATGTAATTTTCTCAAAGCCACCCCTAATACTGATGTCTGCAAAGCGTCCCCTATCGAAAATGTCCCCGACAAAACATCTCCATGACGAAACACCAAAATACACACTTGAAACTTCCCCGGCTAAAATTATGAGGAAAATATGCAAATAGCTTGTTTTTGGGTTCCAAGATTTTTCATCAGACCCTGCATTCTTTCAAAGTGGGTTAGTTTAAGACCACGGCATGGGAACCAGCTATTCCTTGTCTTGAGGAAAGCGCGAAGATTTTGTAGTATTTAATTTTATCGTTTCTGTTATATTTTATCGGTTAATTTTTTTGCTTTGCTTGATTTTGCCTTTGTTCTCTATTATTTTATTATTTACTTGGTATTTAGTTATCATTTCTGTGTCTCAAGTCTAAAACGCCCCAGGCCCCCAAACGGCCGATGTCTAAGCTGGATGTCAACTCAGTTTCTTGGTGTCCGAAACTATCCTTACTTACTGAACCGGACGCACTGCCAGACCCCATTTGGGATTCCTGGGCGAACGCCCAATTTAGCTAATTTATTTTGACTAGACACTCCGCGAGCGCCCAGTTTAGTCTTTTTTTTTTCTTCGAGGGGGGATGGTAGCCCCCCCCCCCCCATAGCGAGGGGGTTTGCGGGTCTTAAACCTTTGAAAGAACCTGAAGAGTCAAGCAGTGTTTCAATATAAACTGTATATTCTGCGACTTGGACAAGACAAATAACATTGTATGTTTTAAGGGAAGCTTTTACTTGCAGAAGCTTGCCGAGCTATGCTTCCCAAATCCGTTATGCACGTCATCTGTCTTTGACTAACGTCTGGACTGCTTTCAGCATGCTAGATGGCACATGCTATGCAACTGTTTACTAGCGTACTGGCCTCTAGTGACTAAAACTAAAAGCATTGTTGCACTCAATAACCGCTAGATAGCATCCAAATAACCGCAGCGCTCATATTCAGATTGCGAACCTGAATTCTTATCACGTCGATAACAGATGGCGAAACTTTGCAAATAGACGATACTTACTAGCATTAGCTGTGCTCCAGAACTATATGGAAGATGTCAACATCTTAAAGTAGTTACAGCTATACAGCCTGTACAGGACAGGGACAGTGAGCACAGTCGGGTAGGTATAGAAAATAAAATAGCAGAAATTGAAGAGAAGCCTGAGAATTTTGCCGTTAAGCTGCATACTTCACCTCATTTAAAAGCACAGAAAACTCGACTACGCAACTTTCGGCCATCAGACCGACCTGGGGGGCTTATTGTCGACAGAAACCCCCTTCTTTGTTATCTCGAACCCCCTCCTTAGTGTTCAAAGCTAGCTGGCAGGCCCTTGCCCCTTATGCACTGTAGTTATGCACTTATGCACTGTAAAAGTTTGCATTTGGCCGTGTTTCGGCCATAGTATCGGGATAGTAGTCAAGAGGTCGTGCGTTCGATTCCTACTCTCGGCACACAAACCTTTTGCTTTTTTTTTCTACTAACTCAAAAGTCGAATTCTCGGAAACTGCCAGGAAACTGCAATGGTCGTTACGAGAATTTTTCTTACTCTCAATATCGACTCAGGGCACATTCTTGATATGTCAGCTAGCTCCCCGAGTCAAGTTTGAGTCAAGTTTTCTGTTCCTTTATGATGCAGGTAAAGGAGCGGAACGGAAATTCTTAATCGTGGCCAGAGCTGAAGCGAGGTGACACGTTGGTCTGTTGGAAGTAACAAGTGGTCTACTCTTCAAATTTGTCTTTCTTTGAAGATGTTGGATACGCGTGGCAGTTTTTCGGCGCACGAAGAAAATTTCGCATGTCTACCGTCCAAAAAATAAAATTCTAAAGGAGCACTTCCAAACCCTTGAGTTGATAAAGATGATATACAAGCCTGATAAGAAAGTGGCTATTTCACAGCCTGTTGAACCCGCTGAATATTATTTGTGGAACATTTGAGGGCAGTTTTTACGAAGTAAACGACAAATATTCTACTTTCATTTTTATGGCACTTATAGCCTTCAGCTCAAGTGCGAAATAGCAATCATCATAATGTCTGTCCGCTAGTTCGGGCACTTCCACGTAAGCTAGGGCGATGAAACTTATGTATATCATCTACCTTACCCAATGTACCTAACCATAATCCCCCACATTCAAGCCCTACCTCCTTTTTGGAAAGTATTTAGCATAACTGATTTAAGGACAATTTGCAAATTTTTC
Organism: Branchinecta lynchi; assembly: GCA_023053575.1. Lineage (NCBI taxonomy): Eukaryota > Metazoa > Arthropoda > Branchiopoda > Anostraca > Branchinectidae > Branchinecta > Branchinecta lynchi. Next base: position 1,866,614 of record JAKZAP010000005.1, read on the forward strand.
TATAAGTATGCTAAGTACTTACTCGGCCTTCCCCCATGGGCTCGTAGCCGCAAAGTTACGCAGCTTTACCGTGTTACTGATCCCTTTGTGGCTATGCCCCAACGCCGTGCCGAGTTTGACTCTTCTCTAGACATCCGTATTATCGTGTTTAGTTTAGTCGGATTTTTTGTTTCTTTTTCTTTCCTTTATTGTTTTTCGTATCGTTTCATATACTCCGGCTGCGCACGTTCTTTGTCATTTTTACATGGTTAATACAATTATTGACGGATTGATTGATTGAATGCTCAAAGAAACCTTGTATTCCTGCATCCGATTATCCGTGTGGGGTGGAAGGAGGGGGATCCAAAAACTTGGCGTACGTTGGGAGTGGGTGATCCAATTCGAATGAATCTTGATGGATGACAGCAGCAGATGCCTGAGATGAACCGTACCTGACCACAGTGGGGGGTGTTGAAGGGGGGCCCGGAAAATGTTTGATTGTGCGTACGGACCAAACGGATGGAGGAATTAGAATGAAACTTGAAAGACACAAATGTCATGAGCCCTTGATATGCTACTTTGGGGCCTAAACCGCATCCGGCCTCGGCGGGGGGAGCTGGAAGGGGTACAGGAAATCTTCCGTTCAGATGAAAATTACTGGGAGGTACAATAAAGTGCCCTAGATATGGTATGCATGTGTCCGAATCGCATGAGAACACGGTCGGGTGAGTTGGAGAAAGGGAATTTTGTAACATGCGTAGGGACCAAAGGGATGGAGGGAAGGGATCTAGCTTGGACGGTACAAAGATCATGGACCCTAGATGTGCCATTTGCGACCATTGTACGTTTGATACCTACGCATGTTACAAAATTCCCCCTTTATAGGCCTCTTTAGAATCTCTCTTGGAAATGGTACCTGTTTTGTTGACCCTGTGTATTTACCACGCCATCAAAGGTCAGTGTAGTTTTTCTTTCCTTCCTTTACTGAACAAGTTCGCACATTCAATGTCACAAATACTGCGACCTGACCGGAGAGGGGGGGGGGCTCATTCAATGTTGAAAAAGGTAGCATGAGATGTTCCAGACAATATTCTAGTCATCAACATTTTGCTTCCACATAGCAATTAATTTCGAGCGATAAATATAATACGAATTAAAGAAAATATTCGAAATATTCGCTAGGATGAAGTGTAACAAAAAACAGGATAGGTTTGGTTTTGTATAAGAACAGCGCATTTCGAGGCCGTCTTCCAAAATTTCAGATGTGCGGGTCCTCGAATTTTCAGAGAATACTCTCATTCAGAAAGTTATCTTCCCACACCAACGGCTACTTGCAATCGACTAGTACTATCAACAACGTGTAATCCACTGTACAACTGAACAATTCTGTCTCCTCGTAATGCATCTTTACAGCCGCCCCCCCCCCCCCCCCATTAAGCAAATTCCAGCCTGAATGGGCGGTATCTTTGTACCCTAACCCGATGAAAGCTGTCGGAAATTACTTGCATGAAGTTGTATGCCTTGGTAGCATGCAGCAGTAACTTCATCTGTGAACTGGTATTAATCAATCAATCAATCAATCAAGTTTAATCCGAATAGCTAAAAGCTAGAAAAGGAATACAAATTTACAAAATACACAGACACACAAGAAACAATTTAACTAATACACTTACAAGAAATTACCAGAAATAAATGATGGAATGAAACTACGTAAAAATTGAGTAGACGAATTAGCGGGATATGGGGAAAACTTATATCCAGTATTCCTCTCGGACCGACGCACGGAAGACGGGAGGGGAGGGGGGAATAGATGGGTCATCTGGGGACAACACGTTATCTTAGCTCCAAATTTGTTTGAAAGAGTATTTCTACGTACAGATAATTTAGGAATGGTAAGTTTAATGAGAGCCTCTTCGTATGTAATGTTATGGTCACCCAGAATGATTCTCATGGCTCTCTTTTGGAAATTTTCCAGGCGATCAGAGAGCTCTGCAGAAAGAGAAGAATGCCAAACCGGTGAAGCATATTCTAAATGAGGACGGATATAAGTTTTAAAATAACAGAGGAGGCATTTAGTATCAAACCGAAAGATTTAAGGGTAGAAAGGGATTTAATTAAAAAGTTGGTTTTACGGATAATATTGTCAACATGAGAATTCCATTTCAGATCATCATCAATTATTACCCCAAGCAATTTAACATTAAACACGGATGAAGTTGTGCGTACCACCAAGGTTGCCACATCAACAAACTTTTGGCCCAAGACAGAGGGTGAATTATGAGTGAAATTTATTTTCATGAGATGTTCACTTTTGGTCGGCATCCTCTCTGTAAAAATGACACATCTTAATTTTACTTTCATGAAAAAACTTGAAATAGTCACTTCCGGTCGGAATCCCTGCTGCAAAAACGACACATTTGGTAATTTTCTGAAATAGAGTGATTTTTATGTCCTACGTAGGACAAGAGTGACAAAAACAAAATAGAGTGACAGTTCACACTATCGTGCGACATCTGGCAACTCTGCGTACCACAGGCTAAAATTTTCATCGAAACGTCTCTGTAAAGTTCAGTTAACTAGCCTGGCTCCAGACAATACTCTTAATGACTATCTTTTCTTGCCGATGCAAAATCTCCGTCCTCTCCGGGTACCTAGCAGAAGAAAGGCAGAAGTTGTGTCACAGCTGCTCCCAAAGATCGCCGTGATTGGTTGACAGAGGATTTAAGTCGTTGAGTTTGAGTCGTTACGGAGACGCTTACTCGTTCTTCCTGAGGATCACCGGCGTGTTTTGGATTTAGTCATATAGAGTATACAGATGATCTGCAGACTATCTGGTGTTAACAGTCGCCCAGAGCCTCGTTTTTGTTGCATGTTGCAGGTCCACTTTTCGGCCGCTTCCCGGCTGATTCTTTCTACAGTCATTTTTGCACTGCATTGCTTCCCAGAACACGGCAGCGCTTCTCGAGAACTACGGACTTGCTTACCGACCAAGTCCGTCCTTCCCTGCAAGGTGCTTCTTCAACCAAGAAGAAACCGTGCAGGTCGGAATCTATCGAATATAGTAAAGTAAAAGACATATTTGGGGAAGAATATTATTTTAAGTTAAATTTACTTTTTAAATATTTAAAATCATGGATCCAGTTGAGGGGAAATTGCCTTCCAGTACATAGGGAACAAAGATTTAAAAAAAGTAAGGGTACAAATGGTAAGTGTGGGTATTGCGGAAGCGAGGATAATTAATTAGCCCATCTCCTCATGGAGTGCCAGGAGCTTGAAAGTCTTAGGGATGAAATTTGGGGGGGACCATCGGTTGGTGCTACTTTCTGAGATCCTGAGGTCTTCGAAGCCTGGAACCATATGCAAAATGGCACGATATGTGGAAAAGGCGGGAGAGGCTCAGTCGAGCCCGAGTGCAAGAAAATAAGTATTGTTTTATATTGAGTACGTGTTCTGTGCAGTGTTGTATCAATACATCATGTTGTGTATAACTTTTCTTCTTCTTTCTTCTTTTCTTCATTGAATCCAAAAATGCATCTTGTGCAACAGCGGTGCGGTATCACTATTGCAAGAAAAACGAGGCTCAGTATTTTGGAAACACAATAGCACATTTTCCCTCGCGGTGCAGTGGTATTGACCAAACTTTAACTGATTATCTATGCCCCGTGACGTTTTCATGACGTCATGAAAGAAATAGGAAAATTTTATTAAATGAATGATGCAGAATATATATTTTTATCTATATATAGAGCCGAGCGGCCAGTGAGGCGCCGGACGCGTTTACACTTATAAACCGTTCTAGGGACAATCAGTTCCGTTAGTAAATAGAACGACCCGTAGATAGTCGGCTTAGGTTTAGTCAACACCGGTGCAGTGGCAGAGAGACGGAAGTTCTTAGTTTCTTAGTCACGATCCGTAGATATTATCAAGAACTAAAAATAAACTACAGGTAGTTAAAAGTTCTTGATATTATTGAGTGGGACCCCCTGGTTTGAAGAAGAAAAAATTTCAGTGACAGAATTCAAGCATGGGGTATATCCCATTGATCCGAAAAAGATAGCTGCTTTAGCTACAACCCGTGAGAACCAGCGGGTTGTAACGTTGACAAGAATCAAGTCGCTAATGAGCTCCCTTTCGTCTCCTCAGACGAGTAGCCATGTCAGAGGTCATCGCTGAACATCGAATTCCTCAGTAACAAAAGAGTATAGTTATTATCCCTGACTCGTACAGGTGCTGCACCATTTTTTCATGTCTGGTAATTATAAAGTTCACAGATTAGTCAGAGACATAAAATTAAGCTGACGTATATGGAAATGAGGTTTTGCTGCCCTATAAGAAAGTGGTCATTTTGGAAGTAGAGCCACTTTGGCTCCTCAGAAGCCGCGGTACAGGTGTTTTGTTAGATATGTATGAAAAAGTATGAACATGGAGATACACATGACCATTCGGGTTTTCCGGTTCCACGACGTCGTTACGACGCAACATTGTTACTTCTTACGAATTGCTGAAGAACCAAACACAGAGCAGAGCAAAACCAAAGTTACCAAGGTGTTTTGTTATATATTTATGAAAAAATATATCATAAATATATAACATAAATATATAATATCATAAATATATAACAAAACACCTTGGTACACTTGACCATGCGGGTTTTCCTGCTTCCCAATGTCATTGCGACGCAACATTTCTTAGGAATTGTTAGAGAACCAATCACGAAACATAGCAAAAAGCTAATCATTAATCAAAATGTGGAAAAATCTTTATCGTGTCAACGTCAAGTCAAGTAATAAAACTAGCAGCCGTGTCCAAAATTCAGCAGCTAGCTCCCCTAAATATGATATTTAAAGTTGCAAAAAACTTCACTCACCTAGAAAAATGCATGTCCAGTTTTCTAGCTCGAGCCTGAAGCTGACCCTTGCCAAGAAGGGCCGAAATACTGCTAGAATAAATTTTAGTGCCATCACATACGAATTGCAATCAGCTGGGGCCAAAGTTATACTTACCGTTAGGAGGTTTAGCTATTGTGATAAATAAGTTGTTGGTTTTACATGGTCTGGAAATAGAGCTTATTACGTCTCGAGCTAACTAGGGGATTTAACAAATCTAAGGTTGTGGCAACGTTTGCCAGGAAATGTCCAAGGGAAGAGCTAAGATCCTAATCGTCTGCTGGCTTTGCCCGTTGCATATGAACGTACTCTTTATTGCAAGTCTGGATTTGATCGCACAAAAGAGCCAGCTACACTATTGAATGAAGGGTTGCCACCTTGGCATCCCTTTGAACGTTACAAAACAAAAAATATTCCATGAGCCCAAGCTGACTTTGAAACATATGTTCAAATAATGCAGATAACGGATACGTCAGCTACGATGCTTTAGCAACAACGCATCTTACAACCAGGGGCGTTTTGATACCTTCCTGATAAGAGGGGGGGGGGGGGGGCTTCAAAATTTTACCGAAATTTTTCGAAGTTTTACCGGAAATTCTCCGTTGTCACCGTCTCTGCAGACACCCTAGAATACTGTTGTGTTCTTACTTCGATTATGTGTTACAAAAAGCAGTAAACAAATAGGCTCGTTAAAGTTTAACTGAAGAGGCAGCTTATTTTCTCATCTGATATTTGAATACATTGAAATATTTTGACTCATCTGAGGGTTTTTGTATTTTTCAACCTACAGCTCCAGTCATAACGTTCAAAGTGTGCGCTACTTGCAGGGCAAACCAAAGTTCATCCAGACGCGGAGACTTTGAATTTAGACAACGGCCTGCATTTCCAGAGCTAAAGATGCGACAGAGTAGAGATTACGTCTTTAGAAACGTATTAAAAAGGATTTTAGGATAAAGATGATTTTGATTTGAGTTCTCCTTGTCTCGGTCTTGTCTTCTCGTTACTGCCTTGTCACGTTCTAAAGCTGTTTTATTGGCATTTGGCTGACAGGACCGAGACAAGGGTAAAACTTAAGTCTTGCAATGAGTCTGATATTTTTATTTTATTTTCCAGTAATGGATTACGTTTGTTGGTAAATATTTCAAGCTTAGAGGGACAAACTCACAGATATACCACAAATCCGAAATAATACGTTTATTCTATGAAATTTATTATCCGTGGATACCGGACAGACGACGTAACAGATTTTTATCAGTAATATTTGAGTGAATAAGTGGAATGTTACTAGACTGTTGGAGCTCAGCACTATTCATTTAAACTTTAAGATTATTACTAAAAGCACAACTCTTACTAAAAATGATCTTTCCCCTATCGAATGGATGAAAAAAAAGGTTTTAGATAATACCATTACTTTCCACCTCAAACTAACGATTCTCTTGTTAGGGCTTGCGGATTGTATCCAGCCGAACTGCTCTCCGACGCGGCAGCTGGGCGCAAAAGATTTGAAAACTAAACGTGCCTTGGTTGAAAAGTGGGAAAACTAAGCAAATAAAAGAAGTAATAAACCGAAGATTATCACATCGTTATGTGTTTAAGAGGTGTCAGCGAACAATGAAGATTCCAGCATACTTTTCGTTGGGTGACGGGAAAACTCGGCAAGGCCGAAAAAGCGTTAAAATTCGTAGTTACGAAACGAAAAAATGGAGAAAGGTCGGACTTTTAGAAGGTTATAATTCCATATGGGGTATATTATAAAAGGCAGAATAAGCAAGAGGAGTCCTTTAAAACTAAAAAGTCTTCGACCCTTTACCCACCCTGCACATTTAGTCGTCACGTTTTAAGTGTTTTCCGTTTGTCCACAACGCATCTAATTTCACATTCGTCAACTAGATCGGTTTCACATGAGATTAGTAACAAACTTTCGTGACGCTGGTCAAGCCATCATTGAATGGAAAGTGGTCTTAACCAACTGCATCTTGCTAAAAATCGTCTTCACTTTTGCTGGGGTAACAGGGATTGTCTTAGCTAGCTTGAAGGCTTCCATACTAGTGGTAAGACATCTTTCAATTCACGAAAGACTTCGAATTTACCCGATTTTTAAGTAGTTTCATTCCACCATTTATTTCTGGTAATTTCTTGTAAGTGTATTAGTTAATTTTTTTCTTGTGTGTCTGTGTATTTTGTAAATTTGTATTCCTTTTCTAGCTTTTAGCTATTCGGATAAACTGGATTGATTGTTGATTGAAACATAGGTGTAATAAGCTGAATAGCACTATACGCGATTCCCCCTTCAAATATTTGTTGGTTTTGAGGCTCTCCTGCCGACTTTGGAGAACATGTCGGAACAAGAGTAACTCGTTTTTGAACTCTTCTCAGCTCATCACCGGAAAGTAGTCGAAAGAGCTGTCAAAACTGGAGTAGACGGTACCGTTTTAATATTCCTGGGACAGTATTTTTAGTTGGAAAGGATGTAAATTTCAGTCGGTTACCTAATTCTTGAAAGCTATAGAAATTTAGGAGACCACAGGAATCACCCGGTGAACGTTCCGGTACGCTCTGTTGTCTGTCTGCACGAATCACTCGGGTAAGTCGCATGTCGGGTTCATCCCGGTAAGCTCTGAGTCTATACTTCCAACCTCCTGTAAATTCCCTGAGACAAGTTCCGATAGATTCCCTGGTCAACTTCTGGTAGATTCCTTCAGCAGTGAATAATCCGGTAGATTCCCCAAAAACCATCAAGTTCTGGTGGATTAACACATTTTAACTGGCGCAGCTTCGCCGCACCACTCAAAATTTACCGGAATGAATTCCCCCCCCCCCCTCGGGACTGCTGGCATGCAGCAAAATTCCGGTAGATTCCCTGAGCCAAATTCTGGTAGACTCCGGGAGGAAAAAGTCCGGTATATCCCCTGATCCAACCTCCTGTAAACTCCCTGAGACAAGATCCGATAGATTCCCTGGTCAACTTCTTGTAGATTCCTTCAGCAGTGAATAATCCGGTAGATTCCCTAAAAATCATCAAGTTCTGGTGGATTTAACAAATTTTAACTGGCGCAGCTTCGCCGCACCAGTCAAAATTTACCGGAATGAATTCCCCACCCCCTCGGGACGCCCCTGCTTACAACTGCTCCTAAAGCATCGTAGCTGACGTATCCGTTTAATGCATTATTTAAATATGTTACACACACATATTTAATAGCGCCACAGTATAAGTCAACTATTGGTTATTCTTGCGAGATTTCGGCTGTTCTTGGCTAGGGCTATTCAGGCTGTATCTAGAATATCGAACATTCGATGAAATAAATGAAATTTTGGCAACTATAAATATAGTTAAAATATTTAGGCAATCCTGTCCGTTTACAGCATAGCTTAAATAAAACTTAGGACAATAAGTCCTTTGAGAAGGCTTTAAATCAGAGAATTCAATCTGCCAAAGGACGCTATTATAATAAAAGTTCTGCGCTTTCGAAGGAAATGGAGAAGATTTGGATGGCTCGACCTTTTGTCGCGTGAAACGTTCACAGTATGTTTGGTTATGCTTTGGGTAGCAGCTGGGAAGAAAATAGCCAACCAAAACGTGTTGTGTATCCAGGTCGCGTCCTGCGACTGTCTGACAAAATCTCTGATAATTATTGGTTTTCCAGAACCGTTGTCGCCTGCTTGATCCGTACGCATCACCTGATCAGATGGTGAGCAGCTTCGTCAATCAAATAAGCGATTTCCACTCCACCGAACATATCAAGAGCCAAGCGTCAGATGTTGGAGTGACTCGAGAAACTGACCTGTCAAAATCTGTTGCAAGTGGACATTACAAAGCAGAGAAGCAAAAGGACAAAATCACGTCGGACGAGGGCCAGTAAGTCACATTATGGCATTCGGTCTACTTTGTTGACTTTAGCCTCAGATCTTCGTCAGGATTTTACGTCACAGTCCTTTCTGCCGGTGTCAAGCAGGAGCACGAACATCTTTTATAATTACCATCAGTATGGAGTGTCAGCTTTTTGACGGATAAGAACTCCTGTCGCAGTAAAGCTATTTTCAGCTGGTCTTTCGCACGCAAATTTTCGCTCTCGCAGTTTCGAAACTAGAGAACCGAACAGTTTTCTAGCAGCGCCGGATTACCAAATAAGCGAAGTAGGCATCCCCGCTCCGTTTGTGGCCCCACGATAATGGATCAGAACAATATGCTAATGGTGGTGTCGGGTGATATTTGGATTTTTCGATATATCGATATTTTTATATCGATGTTTCTTTACCATGTTTCGCTACAGGATACGTCTCGTTTCGCCCAAAATTTAAGAACAAAATTCTCGTTAAATAGCATTTTGCACCATCCCAAACGTCGAATAAATATGAAATGAGTTACGGAAAACAAATTGCTCCAGTTTTGGATATATAAATGTAGGTTATGTTGGATTATTTACAATAATCATGAACGAACAAATATCGTTTTCGATATCGATATTTACGTTTCGATATTCGATATCAATATCTGGTCCGATATATCGTTATCGATATCAAATATCGCCCAACACTAGCTATTGGTTTGATCTTCAAAGGACACCTCGGACTGAATGTGTTTTTGCTCAGATATTCTAATATAGTTGACCACTTTACAATAAGCTGCGCTTACAGAAATTACACACGGCTTTGGCTGTTTTTAGCCTCTTGCCATGTCCCTTGCCTTGGATGGCAATCGCAAAATCTGAATAACCGGTCTCCGGACGGATTAGCTGCTCGGAAACAATGATCAGGCGCATGGTCCGTCATGTAAAGAGAATAAACGAAGCAACCGTGATAATCAGTGTATTGGGGTACACTTATGAAGTGAAGAATCTCGGGAAGGAGAATGGACGGAAGTACTACTGAAGTGAAAGGATTATTATCATGAGTACAACGTGTCCTTTACAGAAAATTTCAATCAAGCTTTCTTAAGCTGTTTCGGGGCATCTCTCGCTGGAGTGCTCTGTTAGCGCACACTTCGTTTATTTGTTCGTTGAGTCAACCTAACTAACTATAGACGTCACAACAGAAGTTTAATATATCATGTATTTTTTACACCGCTAAATGGATGGCTGGTGCTGCTTCAGCCCTTGATCACAGGTGTATTTGTTTTACCTCGAACCTCAAGCGGACCCTTAAATATTCCTTCAACCTGAACTGACCGCGAATCATTTCTGACAGTGCAAAACGGATAAGCTAAGTCAGCTGAATGTTATTAGAGCTTTTTCGGCCCTTCTTGGCAAGGGTCGTCTTCACGCTCGAGCTGGAAAATGAACTTGTACATACATCTGATATAGCTCTAATAAAATTCAGCTGACATATCCGTTTTAAACTGTCAAATAAAGAGGACCTTGTCTAGAAGGTCCGAAACGTCGCTAGATGAAATCTCCGCTAACTCACCTATTTAGCACAGTCAACTCAAGGGGGTTAAGTCGGAATAGTCCTTACTGCCCCATGTCTGGGGATACGAATGAAATGTGATGCACCTGATGTGTGAATGTAATGGATTGGATGGGTTGAGGGAAGAAGTGTTGAGAAAAGGAGCGTATGATGAGGAGCGGATGGTTAAAGTAATGAAACATGGTTGTTTTACGGAGGTAGCTTCCGATGAAGCATAGAGCAAGGTTTATTTAGTTGGAATTTGCTGAAAAGATAATGTCGTCGGTGTGAAGCGGAAACCACGTATCTGGTCAAATTAGCGATTTCCACTTTTGACACAGTTCTACTCGCCGAAAAATTATCGTCGAACGGTGCGTATCTCGATTGCCTCCGACTCATAGTTTGGGAGATACAACCAAGATGGAAACCAGGTATCTCGGATTAACATAGGGGGCTGTACTACTAACGATAAAAAGTTATTAGGTTTTTTTCAACTCCTGAAAAGTTTTGAAAAAGGGAGATACTTGGTTTACGCTTGACACCGACGATGTATTTCATTTGTTTTATTTTTCTTGTATTGTATTACCATAGCCCTCGGGCTTTGTGTGCTAATATATATCAGATCATATCATATGACTCTTATTACATTTCTCTTTACAGATTTCATGATGAAAGTGATGATGACAGCGACGATGACGAAAGCGAACTAGATCACGAAGGTAAATTTTTCCAAATCTTTTTTTTTCTGTTTTCTTTGCCTGGCATTCCGATGCGTTGCCTGAATCCAGAAGCTCAGATAGTTCTCCATACGCTAATTATAAGTTCGGCTAGTGCACGACTCGCTTCTCATTTCGTTTTGTTACTTACATGAGATAACACTCGCTACATATGGCGATTATGATAATCGGCATAGGTGACATTGTAATACAAACGGTAGCTAATAATTCACTCCGCCAGTCGACGGCTACATTCTCTACTGTTTCGAAAATTTGTTTTACGGGTCTCCAACATCAACCTGTATTACAAGCTTCTGATTAAATCTTTCTTATTTAATTACTTGTAAATCATGCCGACTGTCAGAGAAAACACACGAAAGCCCAGACCAGAAAGTTCATTTCTGTGCTGATTAGATGAAGCACTTTATGTACTCGTCAAGAGGTTCTGCACGAATTGTCAGCCATGCCGTTCGCCTCATTTTTTGTCCGTATTGAAAATGCCCATCTGTCGCGACGGTGAATTCGTTTGTGACTGTCACAACAGCAGATGACGATGGGTGTAGTGGTCGACCCTCCCAACGGTACATTTTGATTCATTGGTACTTGAATCTCGGCGCAAAACAATAACAATTATTTTTTATACCCAACTATAGTAATAACTTGTTATAATATCTCTTACCAAGTGACCAGCACAGCTTTGATAACAACTGTCGGTTTTCATTACAATAAACAGCTAAAACTGTCCAAATTCATTTCCAGCCGCGTTTGAAAACCACGGAATTAGAAACAATTCGAACACATTCGAAACTTCACCTGAATCAACAAAATTTCAAAACTAGGTGTTTGTAGACCCGTTCTAGTGTATCTGTTGTTGTAGTTGTTTTTATTAGAATCAGTGGCATATATTTTTGTCAGTGTTGCTGTGATTCTTATTTATTTGTATTTCTTTATTTGTGACCCGCTTTTTGGATAACAGCGGACTGTGAGTAAAATACACCTATTAGAACACAAAACAATGTAAATAAACATGACTACATTCTTTTCATATAGTTTAAAAACACATTACATAGACTTACAATTTTAACACAGATTAAGGAGTAAAAAAAAGAAGGGGGGTCACTATTGATAACGAATAATTAAACCACAAGAATTTATAACAGCAGTCACTACAAGAATTAATTGCGTGTTAGACGAAACACTCCCGAACCAAATCTTCCTTTGAATACCGGTAAATACCTTCGTCCACAGCCAAAATATTGTTATATCGCATTTTATAAATGTTGTTCAACGATCACACGCTTCCGTCCATATGCTGATCAAAAGCCGTCGTTTTACCATCCGCTGTTCTTATGTGAGAACTTTTATTTCTTCATTCATAACTTTTGACTGGAGACTTCCCATTCCCACAAAAGCTTGTGAATGGAACAAATACCCCGAGGCTGTGTTTCCGGTCATTGCTATGCCCTTTAAGCCACCAATTTCGACGCCAAAACTTTGATTTCTCGGAGTTTAGTACTTCGCAATTGCTTTTGTCTATGACCACGCTTGAGGTTAGTACGTGAACGCTCACGGCGCCACAATTACAGTGTGGTTAACAACACTTTCCAGCGCATGCCACACATTTCTCGAGTGCGATAATAGACTCGGACTTGAGAATTTCAAATCACTGCCATTAGTTGCGTTTTTGTTCGGCTTTTGCCTTTCCCTTTTCAGCTTTGGCTTTTTATCGTTTTCAGGACTTTTTTAACATTCTTGCGTTTTCGCAAGTTGCCGTTACTACTAAGGACTTTTCACTTTTCTCGGATGAAAACGCTATTTTGACAAATGCGGTTTTATTTGTATTTTACTTGCACTTCAAATTTTTCATCTTTAAAATCCGAGGCAGTCTCGAAGTACTGATTTTCACTTTGAATCAAATTCTTCTTTTATTGAATTTTGGGATAAACTGGCTAAAGTAGCGAGGCAAAAAGCCAAAAGGAGAGCGTAGCTTGGTCAAAAGAGTGCTTAAGACCATTTTACGAAAACGCAAAAAAAGTAAAAAGCCGTCGAAAAGTCGAGTGAAAAGTCGAACAAAAACGCAACTATTGCTTGGTTCCGGGGAATTATCCTAAATAGACTGCGAGTGAGACGAGAGGGTTCTGAGCTGTGACTGATTTACCACAGAAGTTTGAAGCCCCTTCGTGAATCCAATGCGTCTCGTCGTCATAGGCTGATCTTTTGAAGCGCTACCCAGATGAACGGATATCCGTCTCTGATCGAAGCTCGCTCGGAGACTTCGATGTTGCACCTTCTACACCTCACTCAGTGGCATCGAGCAAAGTTGGGGTCTGCCTGATTTCCCTCATCCCTAAATAGGGTCTACCTTGACAGATAAGGTACAAGAAATGTTGTTCTGGGGATAGTTTACTCCCTTGACTAGTGATCAAGGCGTGAAGGGATGCGAAAGGCTTGAGTGGTTTTTCGCTTAGCTGGCTGCAGCATGGTCCCACATGGTCTTTACATTTCTTTTTAATGGCAGTCGAACGATGATGGCAATCTTGATTCCTTCAGAAGACTGGCGAAATATTGGATGGCTGGAAATGTTCCCAAACTTTGCACTGTCCTGTCATCAGGCCCGTACCCAGAAATTTATTTCGGGGGGGGGGGGGGGGTCTTTCCGGGGGGGGGGGTGCTGACCGGACAAAAAAGTACAAAAAACACATAGATCAGAGGGAAAAGCCTATAAGAATGATTATTTTTGTATGTTTCGGGGGGGGGGGGTCTTCAACCCCCTAACCCCCCTGGATACGGCCTTGCCTTTCATACATACCTTAGTTGCGTTTTTTATTGCCGTTCCTGATCTCAGTTCTTCTTATTTCTCGTTTTCTATCACCTTCCAAGTTCGCACTTTGTTTAATTGTCGTTTTTGCTGAAGCTGAGACCGTGTCAGTTCTCGGTTCTACAACACCTGCGAGTGAAACGTCGAACTGTGACGCAGACGCAGTTCCCGGTCCGAGTTCGCCTGTCATGAATAAATTAACCCAACAAAATTTAAAGTCCTGGAAAGTGTGTTTGGAAATGGATGATTACAACTTGTATATTTCAACTACAAGAATTGCCTTTTCACTGTCAAGTGTAACTACCCTTTATTGACTTATTTAGGCGATTTTATGAATGATTTGCAGGGATGATTATTTTCCGTTTTTATTAACCTGCGTCTTGAAACGGCGAAGGCGTCAGGCGTCAGGCGAACTGAGTGTAAAAACAGAAATTAAGCTTCAACGGCGAACTCACAGGGGAACTTAAACGCGATCAAAAACGCAACTCTTGTTTTGTTTTTTTCAACCAACTAAAAACAAAATTTCAACACATCAACCTGGAGAGAACCCACGATAAAGTAGGGTACCCGACGACAGCCAAATTGGCAAACTCAGCCGCATATGTGAACTCGAAGGAGAGGATTCTCAGCATGCAGAATTCGCGTCTGAAGTGATAGGGCGGATGCCCTCCTCACTTCACCAAAAGATGGAAGACCTTCACCAACAAACATACCTGAAGCACTACAACTCCAAGAGAACCCATGCACCACCTTAGAGAATTGTTGTATAGGGCCCGAAAAGCACTCTCACGCTTCAGCGTAAGCCTGTTCGCGAGGGAAACGCAATAAAGTTGAGTACAGTACGCTCTGAAAAGAAGAGATTTTACAGGAGCATAGCACCTACTAAATCTACAAATTAGCACATTGGCACGGGCACGCAAAGGCCTGGACAGGGCTGCAATGTGCAATTCATCTCTCGGTTTCGGAGTAAATATGAATCCGAGATACTTGAACGATGGTCGCATAACCAACCACCCAATGGGTGGGCGGAATTGGAGAGGGACGGTGCTGGACAGAAAAAAAGATTGGTCTAGATACGCCACTGCAGCTCGAAGGATGATTCTATCCACGACACCACGACTACCGGAGTGATGATAATATACTATTTAACAACTCGTTCCGGTGGCTACACGGACTTGCATGGAAATGTAGTGCGTCTGGCATGTTTGTGGAGGGCCTTCCTTCTTTCGGGGAGCTTCGGCGTCGGACTATCTTTTCTAGCTCCAGACCCGAGTTCTTTGCTCTCAAAACCCCATGCTCGTGATTCTTTCGAGTCCCCAAATGAGACTGACGTTGCCTGTGTGGTTAGTTTGGAACCGCGAACTTCACGTGTGCTGCGTAGAAGGCTCGCAGTCTTAAAGTGTATTTTGTTGTTGTTTTTAAGTATTGTATGTATAATGGCTCTCGAAGCCGTAGTGCAAAATAAGCGATGAGTAAAGGGGTTAGGTACTCGGCAATTTTCAAACTAAAAATTTTACCTTGAATTTAACCTTAAATAAACTTTTCAAAAATGCCATTCTTTCCCGGAGCTACCCGGTCCCACAGTGGGTCTTTCTTCAGCTCCAGTTTCTGAGTAGATGGTGCCGGGAGTAATTCAGAAGTGGGTGTTTGCTCCGTTTGTCAATATTTATGATACTCTGGCGGAAGAAAAAGCTAGCATGTACCCCAGAGAGTAAAAATAGTATATTTCGAGGCCGTCTTTAAGTACTACTGGACGCCCATTCAGTAACTCTGCGGTATAGCGATGTGTTCTCGTTGACAACGGACCGTGTCTTGTCTTCCAATTGACGACACCTGTTCCCGGCTTCGAAGTCTGCCTGGAATACTGTCATGACACTTCGGGTCATAAAACAACCAGGGAACCGAAACTGAAACCGCAGCTTGTACTAGCTAGCTATGGATGGTTTCTTTACTTAAGTTATTTTAACAAAATGCACCAACAGCTATTTTTTTCGTCTGACTGCTCAATTTCTTTTTAAGGCTGCAGCTATGCAGGTAGCCAAGCGTTTAGTATCATCATTTAGTATCACTGTCTTCATGGTTTAATATCGAATTTTTCGAAGGGTTCTCTGTCTTCGGCGAACCCGATCGCATGTCAGTTTGAAGAGCTGATGATCTATGTTATATTACGAACAAATCTTGGAGAAACCAAATCTCACGCCGTTCAGACCAGAGCAGAATAACACTAAGGAGTAGCGCAAAGAATTGAAAAAAAGTGTCACACACTCGAATATCTGCGATACTAGCACCACCAGCGTTAGTGAACGTCCCTACTGAAATTCATTCAATCGTTCACCAGAGCTGGCTCTGATAACTTCATATTCTGAAGATAAGCCTTGAGGCAAAAGGGATCACGGGCTCATGGGGATAATGAATTTTGTTTAAAAGCACATCTGGAAGTACCTTAACTCGCGATCACCTTAATTCCGGACCCCCCCCCCCCCCACAGTGCCCGAACCCGTTCCAGTCCGGTCACTGAGTATCTATTGCTTGTGCTTGTTCCCTAATCCTGGAAATTATACTGAATAATTACCGAATCTCAATCATGATACCGAATAATTTCGAGCCAATAGCTTATTCGGGAGTCTGTGTAACTACGAAATCTCCATAAAAATACCGAATGATTTCAGTAAATTTTCTCACCAAATTCTATAACTACTGTGATAACCAATCGCTTATTTGGGAGTCTGTGTAACTACGGAATCTCCATAAATATACCTAATAGTTCCGGCATCGAAAAATTACCAAATGATTTCAGTAAATTCTCTCACCAAATTCGTGATAACTACCGAATACTGGCAGTTATACCGAATCCTGATCATTATACCGAGGAGATTTACAGATAGCCTATTTAGAATTCTGTATAACTACCGAATCCCCATAAATATATCGAACAGTTCTGCTATCGAAAAAATACCGAACAGTTTTAGTAAAATTTTGGGTTTCCGGCCCAGAATTTTACCGAATCTCAAAAAGGTGTGGGGTGCTGCACGCCCCCTCTTCCGACAAATTCGTGATAACTACCGAATACTGGCAATTATACCGAATTCCGATCATTATACCGAAGAGATTTGTACAGATAGCCTATTTAGGATTCTTTAGAACTGCCGAATCCCCGTAAATCGAACAAATACCGAATAATTTTAGACCTCTGGCCCCAAATTTTACCGAATCTCAAAAAGGTGGGGGGGAGCTGCACCCCCCCCCCCTCGTGACGCCCCTGCCCTCCACCCCCCCCCCCCCCCCCATCACATTAATCGGATCCGGTCCGGACTTGATTTGGGACATTTGAGACACGAGGTACATTCCAATAAATGTCAAGTTTAATTAAGATCCGAACACTCGTTCGAAAGTTACACACGTCTCAATATTCCGATTCCCCATCCCTCCACTCCCCCCACGATGGTCGGATCGGAGAACTGGCTATTTCTAAGCCAATCTGTTAAGTCTCTAATGTCCAGGCAAATTTTCATCATCCTAGCACATCTGGAAGTACCTTGACACGCGATCTCCCTCCCCCCCCCCCAAGTGAAGTGCCCGAATCCGGTACGGTTCAGTCACTGATCTATCTAGGGCTTGTGCTTGTCCTTCCCACCAAGTTCCATCGCAATCGCCCCACACAAGATTTCCGGCTCCCTTCCACCCCCATCCCCCCTACATTCATCGGACCCGGTCCGGACTGGAAATGGGACATCTGAGACACGAGATCTTTCCAAATATAAAGTTTCGTTAAGATACGATCACCCGTTCGAAAGTTATGCTTACCTCAAGATTTCTGACTCCCCATCCCTCCACTCCCCCCACGGCGATCAGAGCAGGGAAGTAACTATTTTAAGTTAGTTTGGTCGGGTATTGATATGCCTGCCAAGTTTCATCGTCCTAGCACTTCTGGACTCAACCTAACTCGAGAACAGTGCACCGACAGACCGACAGACCGAAAAGTGATTGGTACGTGGCACTTGCGCACTTGCGAAGCCGCAAGAGCCATAAAAGGGAAGAAAAAGAAAGAAACTTTATTTCCCTAAAGGAAAGAAAAAGAAAGAAACGAGCTTGACTTACCACCTTCCACAATACAACAGAACCAAAAAAAGTAGCAGGGAAACACCATTGTCGTCGCTGAAGCTTTAAGTTATGTTTTCAGATTTCTCATTTGCACGAAGCTAATTTCACGTCTGATGGCAGCTGTCGATCTGAATAGTTCGTTTGGCAAGTTCATCGCTTATAATCACGGTCGCTCTAAGCATTTACGACAGTTGGGTAAGGTGAGTAGGCCCACCTGCCAGCATTTCTGCTACTTCAGATTCTCACGATAGAGAAAAGCCCTAGAAAGCTCTTCAAAAAATGCAAGATCGTTAGGTGACAGTGCGATTTGTCAAAGTCATACATCTAAAGCCACTATCATTGATCTGAATTAACGTTGTCGCAAGGAGCTTCCCTTTTGCAAGAAGGGCTCCTTTTTGACCAATTCGACTATGAGATTATTCGAATTAGGTGCGCAAGCCCTGCACTATCTTTGAGGGTTGGGTGTGCAATTGAGCTTCTGTGTGGCCCTGACAGGTGAGAAATGATGGCGGCGTCGCACACACTTACCACCCGTTCTATATGAGAAGAATAAGATGTACGAAGGGCTAAAGGACCGTTCAAGCTTACGTTTAAGGCGCAGAATTCCTGGACGATACTTGCTATCCGCAAATATCTGTGGGAAAACTTTCATCCCGCCATGCTTGCCGTAGTCAAAATTAATAGGAACGGGTTCTATTTTGTGTGTTAAAAGTTATACGTGACCAATCACAGCGTTCTTTTCCATCACGTGACACTATCAAGGAAGAAAGAGAGAAACGGATAAGGAGAGGTATTTGTAATATAATTGAAACTGATGAGCTCTTTGAATGGAAATTCAGTCATACTAAACTGTACAGCTAATTGCGTTTCGACAACTACAAGTTTTTACCTTATCTGAGATAATTACAGCAATTCTGGTAGGCTCAAAACTAAGTCGAGGATTGAGGAATATACATTGGTCTAACAGACACAGCAACAGATATTATACTGAATTTGCATAAAACCGGTCGAGGCTGATCTAAAATCCCAGATTTCAAGATGTTCAGTGTCCCCAAAGTTATCAAAGCTTAGGTTCTCTTGGATTCATTGTCGGGCTCCGTGTTGCTAATCTGCGCATACGTGGGCGTACAACTTGATTTTCAAGTTGAACGGAAGAGGAGGATAAGGCTTACAAGGCGAAGCATTTTCACTCATGTTACAACACAAGCGTGAAGGGTCCTTCCAAGTCATCTTGCACAGCTGTAGCGGCGCAGAGTTTCAATTACCGTTACAATTATTTTCTTCAGTCTCTAGTTACTATTATTTTCTTCAGTCATTTAGAGGTGAAAGCCTTTTCTCTTGCTTTGTATTATTATTATTATATCTCTTTTACAAGAAAATAACAAAGTACAAAGTATTTCTTCAGCCAAAGCTGACTAATTCAGGTGCAGTCAACAAGAAACATTGATTACACTTAGGGCCAAGGCCGTATCCAGGAGGGGGGGGGGGTTGACCCCCCCCCCCCCAAACACACAAAAATAGTCATTTTTAAAAGCTTTTCCCTCTGATCTATGTCTTTTTTGTACTTTTTTGTCCTACCCGCAGGCGAAAAACCCCACGAAAGGCACCCCCCCCCCCCCCCCCCCCCCCCCCGAAAAAAATTCCTGGATAGGGGCCTGCTTAGGGCACAGGCCTCCCCACATTCACACACAAGAAGAGAAGGTACAGCTTTGTTCACAATAACTATTCCTATTTGTAATGGTTTGGCCCACTTCCACCACATGACTTAACTTCTTTAAATTTGATTTTAAGAATTTAAGAAAATTAAAATATGGACGGATAAATTTTTGAATCAACGAGAACAAGACCAAAGGTTTCGATGGGATTCCAAAAATTTTATATTTGGTCCTGAGAATTTGGTCATGCAAATATCCGGTTTTCGCCAGACTCCTTCAGTATTTTTAGTACTAAGACTTAGGCTAATGACTAATCGTCTGAGAAAACCAACCTCAGATATTGATTCAGCATGTGTGTATTTACACTTACACGTCATACCTACTTTGACGAAATTGATCAAAACTTCCTGCCTTATTTCAGCCAAATCTCCTGTTTCGGCCGGATACCGGCCAAACCACTTTTCCGGCCAAAACTAAAGCACAAAAAAGAATTCAGCGTATCTCTTTACCCTATATCGAACATCTAATCAACTTCAGATAAACCTTTAAAGTTTCAGGTTTCGACCGGATTCCAGGCGATCTATTTGTTCGAAGAAAAAATAATTTTCATAAATGGATTCAGCATGCTTCCTACCACTACATCGAACCTCTAATCAACTTCAGATAAAACTTAAAAAACAAAAAAAAATCCGGTTTCAGCCGGATTCCGGGCGAACTACTTCTCCGACGAAAAAATTATTTTCTTATACATGTTCAGCTTTTCTTTTTACCCTAAATCAAACATCTAATCAACTGTAAATAAATTTATTTTTAACAAACTTTCCGGTTTCGACCACATTCCAGGCGGACTACTTATCCGGCGAGAAAATGATTTTCTTATTCGTGACCAGCATCTAAATCGACAGTCTCATTAGCTGTTAAAAAATATTCTGTTCGCCCCTTAATTTTCCCTCCCCCCCCCCCCTCTAAATACAGAGCTGCAGATCCCATCTATGAACTCGACTTGTCCTTGACCCAAGGAATTCTCACTCCAAGTTTCATCAAAATATCTCATTCCCTTCGAGACTTATCGTGCTCACAGATGGACGGACAGGCGGTTAGACGGACAAATTTTACGAAGTCATAGGTATCCGTCCACTTACGTTTTGGGATCCCAAAACAAATCTAAACTGAAAGTCGACACGTAAAACAGTAACAAAAAGGTTTCTAAAAAGTCATCAGATCTCGTTGAAATTTCGTGTTAACATGGAACGAAAGTTTGAGTTTGCAGGTTAGTTCTTCCATTTACAGCGTGAAGAGGACCCTTGCCAAGAAGGGTCAAATATCGCTGAAGAACATTCTAGATGGCGCTTTGGTGATGGAAGATCGTTCGCTAGTTGATATTTCTTGTCAGTTTGTTATGTCTTCATTCTTCTTTTCTTCTTCTTTTTTTCTCTCCTTCTTTTTCTTTCTTTTTGATTTCTTTGGTTTGTTTCCCTTAAGATTAGATGAATAAAGAATAAGCCCAGCCCATTGCCAGGTCTTATGTTAGGCCTTATGGTGGGGCCATAAACAGTTAATGGTACTTTTTTTTATTTTTATGAATAAACTGAAACTGAAACTGAAACTAGATGTCTTATCCGTCTTTAGTCAAGTTTTCTATACCGATCAAGCTAACGCAACGACAAGCTAAAAGCTTAACGCTAAATGTAATAATAATTAAATAAATGATCAAAAATATTTTGATCAACACTGCTACTTTACTGGATGTTTTGAACCCACAGCAAATATAAGCTTCTACCTCGGCTTGTCAAACCGTTACCTAGTCCAGCTAAGACACTATAGTGACGATAGGCATATGTCGTGTCATTTTGGGATCCCAAAACCTAAGTGGAGGGATACCTATGACCAGGGTTGTCACAGCAAAAATATTTAGAGAGTGACTTTTGGCCCAAAACAGAGAGTTAATTGGGAGTGAGATTTATCCTCATGAAATTTTCGCTTTTGGTCGGAATCGCCTCTGTAAAATGACACATCTTACTTTACTTTCATGAAAAAACTTAGGCCATAAAATCATCAACACGGATGAAGTTGTTCGTACCACCAGGGTTGCCACATCAACAATATTTAGAGAGCGACTTTTGGTCCAAAACAGAGAGTGAATTGTGAGCGAAATTTATTTTCATGATATGTTCACTTTTGTTCGGCATCCCCTCTGTAAAAATGACACATCTTAATTTTAATTTCATAAAAATACTTGAAATAGTTACTTCTGGTCGGAATCCCTGCTGCAAAATGACACATTTGGTCATTTTGTGAAATAGAGGGATTTGTATCCTACGTTGGACAAGAGTGACAAAAACAAAATAGAGTGACAATTCACACTATCGTGCGACATGTGGCAACCCTGCCCATGACATCCCAAAAATTCTCCGTCTGTCTGTGAGCACGATAGCTCTCGAAGGGAATAAGATATTGTGATGGAACTTGGTGAGAGTATCCTTTGGGGCAAGGCTAAGGTCAAGTTCGTAGATGGGCTCTGTAGCCCTACATTTAGGGTTGTGGGTTCAAATTAAGGGACAAACAAAATATTTTAAACAGCTAATGAGATAGTCGATTAAGAAGTAAGAAGAGATTCTGAACACAAATATGAAAACCATTTTCTCGCCGGACAAGTAGTTCGCCCGGAATCTGGCGAAAAACCGGAAAGTTTGTTAAAAGTAAAAGTTTTATTTGAAGTTGATTATATGTTCAGTTTAGAGGTAAGAAGTCATGCTGAAAACTTATGTGAAAATCATTTTCTACTTGGACAAGTAGTTCGCCTTGAATCTGGCCCAAGCCGGAAAATTTCTTAAAAGGAAAAGTTGTATTTGAAGTGAATTAGATGTTGGATGTATGGGTAAGGGGATACGCTGAATTCGTTTTTTAGCTTTATTTTTATCCACTACAAGCCTTGAGCTGTTTCTAAATGTTTAAAGTAATAACATCTAACAGTCTGGATCACTTTGAGCCCAAGCTGACTTTGAAACATTTATTCAAACAATATTTACAACGGATACGTCAGCTACGATTCTTCATCAGTGATATTTCGGCCCTTCTTGGCAAGGGTCCTCGTCAGGTTGTCACTCCTCTGGTAAACCTGGATTACAGGTTTGTTTCCTTCCCCGAAGTTGAACCAGAGGATTGACGGCCTGACGAGGACCCTTGCCAAGAAGGGCCGAAATATCGCTGATGAAGAATCGTAGCTGACGTATCCGTTGTAAACATTGTTTGAATAAAAAGCCTGGATCAAATAAATTTTTGGGATCCCATCGAAACCTTTGGTCTTGTTTGTAACGACACAAATCATACAGAGCAGTCACTTTACTTCCTAACTTAACCATTACTTCCTTTGTGTGCTAGTCCATTTGTATTTATAGTTATATTTATTTTAGTGTTTTCTTTCCTTTTTCTTGTTTTTCTCCACTTGTTTTTCCTCTGCAACTTGTGAGTAATAAATAAATTACTCGCAAATTAGTATTACTGTAATTAAAACAAATATTAATAAAAGCAAAACCTCTTTGGTGTTGTAGTCCTTGACTGTCATAAGTTTGTCTGCGTTGCTATATTTTGTTCCGCCGCGGATGTACCAATACGTTAATTGGGGTGGTGGTGCAGGGGAGTTTACATCGTTATACCGATTAACAGCGAAGTTGTCGCGGCTAACAATCACCGATAAGCTCGACCACTTTAAAATCCACTAGTCAAATCCCCAGGATCAGTAACAGACTTTCAGATGACATCTCCGAAGCCATTAATAACACCAAAGCTGTCAGCTATAATTCGGCCCAGAAGCGCGAAGCCACAGGTCGCATTCGGTGGGCCTATAAGCGGCATCATCGTAAATATAAGATCCTTCACATCATTGGTTTTAATGATCCATAAGGGATGACACGGATCCTACATCCAAAACTCTTAATGAGAGATAGTGCAGATAAATGGATTCTGAGGAAGCGGTCATTCTTTTATGTGTCTCCAATGCCCCACGGATCTTCATTTACCTTCTACTAGTTCTCCAGAGGGAGAAATAGTAGCGACCCGCCAGTACAACTGGAACAGCTTCGGTTGAAGCCATCCATGACGTGCCCGCTCTTGATCCGCCCTGGACTCACAAAAACAGAACAGCCGCGAATTATAAAATTACTGAACCGTTAGCAGCAGTTGTAGACTCGCTAGCTACGGTAGCACCAACATCCCCGAAGCTGCTGTAAACCACCCCCCCCCCCCTTCCCTGTTAGGTTATCCAACCTATTTCTCGGCTTGACCACCCTGTTAAACTCTAGGTAGCGTTCAGACGACTTATTATTAGTTACGATCGTTACTATTCTTGTTAGTTTTGCCGTTCCAGAGCTCGCCGTGATAAGAAAATTGGCTCCACGAAAAGTTCGTCTGTGACTCTTGTATATTTGGGGAGATATATCTATGGATGAGGATTTGGTGTAACATCAACGGATAAGACGACGCGACGTACTTTAATCTTTAATGAACAGATGGAAACTGGACTGTTTTGTCATATAAACGATGATATGCCGTGCTTGGTTAATTGTGACAAAGGGGGCATTGCTCTGCTACGAATTGGTTTATTGCACTTGTTATTACCTTGCTAATGAACAAGAGGTTGACCATTCAGTGTCCGAACAAATGCTATTCGTGAAATATCTTCAACAATTCTCTGGATTTATACTGGCGGTCTGTTAACATTTAAAGCTTTTAAATGGGGGTGATTACAAGGTTATTTCATTACTTGTATGGTTATTGGGGAAGAGAAATGTCTTGGTTCTAAAGCTGTTTGTATAAAATGTGATAAACATTTTACTTTCACACTCCACGTCTGAGCGTTTGCGCACTTGTTATTACATTCTTGGCTGAAATGCGTTGCTAAGTAGCAAAAGAAAGTTTGATGCCTGAAATCGTGCTAGTCTCGCCGGTTTGCCATAGTATAGGGTGGGTCTGTATGCAGCAAAAGCTCAGCATTGGAACAGGATTAACAAGCCCAGGGTTTGGCTACGAACGCTAGCAGAAGAACGACTGGCAGACTACCCGACGATCGTCCTCGCGCCTTTCCGTCGACACCTTTTGGATAAATTTCAGTCTAGTTTGTTTGTCGCTTCTTGTCCTACTCTTGTTAATCCATCGAGGTAAACTTTCGACTAATCTCTGCTTCCTGTGTGGAGGTGATCAGGTCAATACTTAGAGTTCCTTTTCCCGTTTTTGCCATTAAATCCAACTTCACTTCCCAATCAGACACCACGAGCATCCTCAAGGCATAGTGACAGCTCAGTCGTAAATTTTTCGATCATTTTCTTTCGACATAACCACCATACCGGGACGGTCAGACCGTAATTGCTTCCTTCCTCAAGACCTGACGTCCGGTTTTGTGGCGAATCTGCTTTAGAAGGTGTGTGGCAGGAAACACAAGGACCTTTGACACGTTTTCCACAATCAAAAAGTAAGATCGCATTGTTTACTGTGATGATCTTTTCGCATCGTTTCGTCAAGCCCTCTACCCTTGTTTCCGTCAATGAAAGGAAGAAAGGAAGGAAATCTTTCCTTTAAACCGAAATTTCACACAGCTTTAAAAGGACGAATATAGGCGATGCGCCAAGGGTGCATCGCTTCAGCATATTTCCTGAATTAAGAGTTTTGTTCTTTCTTGCGTGAAAAAAAAAAAAAAACACTTTCTGAGAACCGGAATCCGAGAACTTCATGAGTCTTCAAATTTGTGAATACATTGGTGGCAGAGAGCTTCGAATTCTCCAGTCCATAATATGCGACTTTGGGATTCTTTTAAATATAAGTAAAATTTTAAACTAAACAAACCTTAGTATTTTTTGTAGCTTTCTGTTAGAATAAAACTTTATAAGACGGAGAGTCAGAGAACTTTACGAGTGTCCACCCAGTCCATGTGTTATGTCGGTTGTTCAAATTCAAATTCAAATTCAAATATTTTATTGACCTCCAAGATCGGAGAGTATAAAGTGAAGTAAATACATACAAATTGGCCCAACATGTAATACTACTAAAAAACAATCTGGCCAAAACATACTAAAAATACAAGAAAATAACATTATACACACGCGTAAAACTATAGTAACTCTTTAACCGCTAAATATAGGTTATGAGTAAGACAAGACATTTTCGACAGAAATTTTTGTTGCTTTTTTCGCATAATTTGAAGTGGATCTTTCAAATGGTACAAACTTATAGCAGACGAAGTAGAATGGAATTTTAAAAGTCTACACAAAAATTTACCAAAATTAAAAAAAGTAGTTTTAATATGCGCAATATTAGAATTAGAAAAATAAGGAAGCCAACTAGAAAATAAAAGGACTTGAGGCAGAGCAACCGTATTGAAGACGCGAAATTTACTTTCAACCGTTTGGTCACTTCCTCAGAAGTTGAGGTCGGACTGGTACTGGTAATGAGTTTAAAACCAAGCAGAAAGGCTTGGTTTTAACTCGAAAAAAAAAACACCGGTCGATTCACCTTCACCACCGAAGAAAATAAATTAGCCTACTTATTCTTAAATTTCAATGCTAAGTTCGAAAAACAATCCGGTTAGGCTTCGTTGATTTCAGGGCACTGGAAACAAACTCGAACTAATCCGAACCACCCTGTACAACTTTCCCCTAAAAAACACAAAAAATAATGAGCCTTACACTCATGGTGGGAGTTTACCGCTCACGCAATTGAATATTCTCTAGTCAAATCTGGGTGCTTAGACTGTTGGATCGCTCGACAGCTGTCTAGGGAAGGTCTTACCTTTCTGACCTGTTGGGTCGCGCCTCCGACTCAACCTTTGACTTGATCGGGCTGAGTTGGAATCCAAGACGAGAGTTATAGGTCAAGACCTTCGCTCCCCCGTTGCTGCAACAATCCTGTGTTTTGTCTGAACCTTGAGATAAAAGGTGACAAATCATAGTGTCGATGAGAGACTCAATCGTCAACTCAGATGGTAATAAGGGAGTCAAAGGTTGATGTCTAGTCTCATGGATACCATTATTGTCTTTGCTTGCTGCTTTCAAAGAGCGCGATGAGATATATGTCAAAGTGCGTGTTATGTCAAAGCGAAACTTGAAACCAACCGATCACATTTTTAGCCGAAGGCACTACAAAGCTGCTGAGTGTAAGAAGACTGTTAGAGTTTCGTGACAGATAACACGAGGATGCGCGGTTTCAACAGATAATGCGTAACGATAACACTTCAGATGTTATCTGTTGTGTTTCAAAATGTTATGCATAATAAGCATTACCATCAGGAGGAACCGAAAAACAACCAAAAGTATCTGCTGAGTTTTCCGACATCATGACGATAAGGAATAAAGTCAGTAGATGTATTTTTGGCTCTTCCTAACAAAGCTTGTTATGCATAACACTTCATGCATAACTTTTTCAAACACAACAGGTAAAATCCGAAGTGTTATCTGTTACGCATTACCTGTTGAAACCGCGCATCCTCGTGTTATCTATTATGGAACTTTTGACAGTGCACCGAAGGTCCATAGTGTTCGTTCGTACGAGAGGACAGAATTATCGGCCACTGGCCCAAGTAACTTATGAAACTACGTTAGGGGTTTACGCTACGTAGGGGTTTTGACGGAGTTGGAGAAGTAGTCGAACGCAATAGCCGGCACAATAGGTTGCCAGATCAGAATATGTAAGCCGAAGGATCTCTCTACCGATGCGAAGTACGCCACGAGGCCTGTGCGAGGCGGAACGCTGAAAACATGCAGTTTTGACGTTCAAGACCAGCGATCTTGGCTCAAGGTACTCCAGGTGGGGAGAATATTACAACAAATCAGAATGCGTAAATTATTTTGTACTCCTCAGTTCTGAGGGAAATAAATAAATATATAAATAAAGCCTGGTGCCCCAATGCCTCAGAACTAAACCAGCCGTCAGTAGTCCCCTGCCTCAGAGCTAAACCAGCCGTAGCTCCAGACAAATATTCAAAAATTTTTGCATCATGAACGGTTTTGCTGCTCTTTGTGTCTGCTAAAGACTAAGAAAGTTCGTTTGCTGGAGGATCGACGGTTTCGAATGATGTGGTGCATTCTTAGGCCAAGAAAAGATGACAAATACTGAATAAACCAAGAAAGTGAAACTACTGACTATGGCATACTCTGGAGGCGATGTACTTCAGGTATCGGTGCTGGACGACCCGGCACCCTTGTAAACAACCGATAATCCCTCAGCTTAAGGATCTGCCTTGCTAACGACAGGCAACCCCTAAATCTTAGGTGCTGGAAGATGACACGTGGGCAGAAGAGATGACAACCCCTTGCGACCAAACCTTGGCTCACCACTCCACTCCCCAGCTGGAAATAGCTCCAGAAAGCCAACCAAAAGGTGGCTGAGCACGAGCACCTCGCGAGTATCGAGGAAACAACGGAGATCCCTCCAAAGAAAGCAAGAGCTTCATTGACAGACGTGGTCTGTCAGGTGCTTTCGCCAGGGATAGCTACATAGCTTGCGTCCGGACACAAATACAACAGGAATTGTCGGCTTGACCAAAGCTAGAGAACCCATTTCCTCATCGCTTTCAAAAATCATGGACGACAGGGCCCAACCAGCACACGACGTCGTCCACTGTTTCCTGACCGAAGATTAAAAATTAAGTGTCTTTTTCTGTGTTTTGTTTACTTTCTTCATTTACTCCGCCTTTCCGAAATGGCGGGTCATAAATAAATTGCTTACTGACTTATATACTTTTTCTCAAACCATGCCCCATCAAACGGAAACCGAGATAATCATAAGGGGAGAACATCTGAAAGAGATCGTGCTGATGGAAGGCCGTTCTGAAAAACTGTGAACGGCTTCACGCGACCCTTGATACAACCATGCATGAAACAGCTTTGATGACTGATATTTGTCACCCACAACTGTTGCACCGTCTTACATGGTACAGTTATCACTTACCACAATTACTTAACGATTGGCCAGAGTCGGCTGAAAGCCCGATGACCGGCCAGCAGCTGACGACTTTGGAAGCAGCTTGAGCCCTGCTTCTGTTTGTGACTTTTGGAGAAGAGGCGTTAGCCTTCGCGAGCAGCTATGGAACCGTGGAGTAGTAGGGCGGGCAGTCCGCATCAGATAGTTGGACAAATAGGAACTAGAGTTGAAAGTGTGATGGTAGTGACTATGGCTGAAATGGAAACAGTTAGTCCTGTTACATGGCCAACTTGGTGTTACGCAGCAAGTGAGTAAAAGGTTCAGTGCAACCAGATTAAGTGTGTAGTTGTGGGTACTCTTTATTTCCCCAAGTGATAGCTTCGGGTGGCTGTGTATGTGGTGGTTACTTTCTGACATGTGCTACGTTCGGCGGTTAGTCAAGACTCAGAAACCCTTTATAGGTGAAATATTAGGAAAGTTCAGCCTGGACTGTTAGAACTACCATCTATGTAGCACCACTTTTCTTTTGATAGGATGGATTGTTCGTCTTATTTATTCCTAAACATAATATTCGAGCGCTTGTGCATTCGATTTTATTCGTACAGCCCGTGACCGCCGTTGGTCCGTGTTGTATTTACTTTGCAAAGGACAATAATGCTGATTGCAGAAACTCTTTCAACTAACAAAGTAAAACCCAGGTCAACACAGGCAGCGTTTTTAATGCGCCTCAACACTAAAATCTCGACACAAGCCACTTTTGTAGAGGCTTTGTGGCCTTACTGTTTTGCAACATGTTATTACTGTGCATTCTGCGTGTCTGTGTACTGCGTCAACACGGTGCGCTTCGACCCAACGCAAAGACGCACTCTGTGTGAACTAAGGTTAAGTGCGTTTTGTTTGGAGGCTGAGTTTTCTTCAGTAAATATGTCAAGTGTATGCAAATAATTCAAAACAAGTAGCCGAGTGGAGCGAGGCTCTGTCATGGTTCTTGACGATTACTAAAAGCGGTACTTTGTGCGTTTATATTAGTTGCGTTTTTGCAGATACCATGGTATCTGATACCACGGTCTAAAGTCGTTTTTGCAGTTATCGTGGTATCTGATATTCAGAAACTACGGTCCGACCGTGGTAACTGGTCGTGGTATCTGAAAAGTCATCTCACTGTCATCAAATTTTGTCAGATTGGCGAGACATAAGTTTAGCATTTAGTGATGTAACTGGATATCTGTTTTCTTTTGGGATGACTTCGAAAAGTGCAATTTCGGCAATAGTCGTTTTTGCAGAGCACCGTGTATCAGATACCACGATAACTGCAACAACGACTAATTGCAGATCCAGTTACCGTGGTAACAGATACCATGGTATCAGCAGGAACGCAACTATTAGTATCTTCAAATGATCTATAGAGCGGGTGCAGTTTCGATTTATGGACACAAAGGCCGCTATACTCGTGTGTTTGATTCCTCTCACAAACTGACGTATTAAGGGACTTTCATATTGCCAAAGACTCTCAAATTGCGCTCTCGTATAGTCTGTATTCCGTACGGGCTGCATTGATCCGTTCCAGAGTCAAATAACGCTACTTTGCATTCACACTGCGACGACTTCGAGCACGAGGGCTTGTGCTTTCATGTCCGCACGTAAGTGAACTGGCGATAGACATAATGCTAATTTCTGCAGGCTTAATTCATATTTATTATTTATGCACATTTTTTCTCCCTATATGTTATACTGATATTTCTGTGGTTTTGGCTTCTTTGCTGCCGGGTTTCGCCAACCAAAACATGGAATGAACCCATTGCGTCGCGTGGTAAAGCTTGTGTTGCCTCAAGCTGCTTAGCTCAACATGAAAAGATTACGCTTCAGTGTGAAAGTAACACTAAGCTTCCTTGGTTCCATCAGGAAGAGTGTTTTTAATTGACCTATCACTAATACAGCTAACCTTGTTGACACAGATTGATCACCGGCAGTTTTTACCGATTAATTTGTCCGAACAAAATTAAAGGGCCGAGATGAATGGAATAAATTGGTCATCATATACACAGGTAGATACACTAATGAAAACGTCCATCATGTTAAGAGCCTCGTTCAAAAGGTTTCATGTACCGCCTCGTAATTACAGGGTATTTGTCGCTCAGGTTACTAGTTACCAGCGGATCTTGATGTGCAACTCGATAAGGTGTCCGGTCTCTGGTTTAATAGCGATACCACTTGTAACCGTACAATTAATATTCGACCCGACGGTGTTTTACTTTGCCGGCAACAACCCGAGCTGTGATAAAAATTTGAGATCGACAAAAATTTAGTTTTTAATAGTGACATTTAATGACAAAGTAACAATAATTGGTATTGTCTGCAATCAATATAAGAAGAAAAAATATATTCAGTGACTGATCGGCCGGCCACACACAATAAGCTAGTTTTAATGCCCGTTAGTCCCTCAGTAAAGAAGGTACTCCTAACATTACTCCATTTTGTGTAGTACCCCTTCAAACATTAAGTTATCAAATAGTTTACTATCATTGTTTGCGAAAACACAACAACGGAACATAACGCAAACATCCTGCAACACGGACAGATACTCTGCAACGGATTATCTACTGAAACTGAGCATTGCGCATCTTTGCGTTAACATCAAAACTGAGAAAGTTTCATCACATGGTCCTCCTATCGCAGCACATCAGTCCACCATAACTGCTGGTCTACTATTCTTTCCAACTGAAAGAACCTGACACGAAAATTACCCCTCCGAATTAGGCAACATTACCCCATTTTTTGTGGTATCACTTCAAATATTAAGTTATCAAGTAACCAGTTTACTATCTTTTTTTGCGAAAACACAACAGCAGTACATAACGCAAATATCCTACAACATGTACAGATACTGCGCAACGGATTATCTACTGAAACTGAGCATTGCGCATCCTTGCGTTAACATCAAAATGTGAGAGTTAAGGTTCATCCCGTGGTCCTCCTATCGCAACATCATCAGTCCACCATGAATGCTGGTCTACTATTCTTTCCAACTGAAAGAATCGGACACGAAAATTACCCCTCCAAATTAGGCTTTAAGGCAGGGTCGTAGGTCAAAATGCAACTGCAACAACTAACTAAGCTGAGATGTAATGCAGATTTGGTGCAAGATTCCCGCATCATTGCCCAGCAGCATCGTCCACATTCAGACTAATTAAATACTTGTATTGAAGTCAAAGGTTAAAACCTGCTGGTGGAAAGGGAACAGTATACATGATGATCTTCGTACACGTTAATTTCAGTCGGCATTTTCGAATGTCTGAAGTCAAATTTGGAACGAAGAAAAAGTGACCCTTGTGATTAGCTACTAAGATTTCACCACAGCAGCGAATTGCGAGAGGGCCAGGTGACTGGAATGCTCGGGATGAAGAGAGAGGGTGGGAAATGCCTTTTTTAATACACCTGACCCTTGACACCCAGCAGAGAGGTTACCAACAAATTATAACGCTATTTATTTATATGGCCACCCAGAGACAAAATATTCTAGTTTTTAGTTTACTTACATAGTTTTATTAATTTCTTATCGAAGTGTTACATTCTGAATTTTACAAATAATAAAACAAACCTTAACCAAACAAAAATACAAATTTTGGCATTTCTTTCAGATTCCAACGAAACAACTAAACTGGCCAGCCAGCAGCCGATGGCCACAGCTCCCCCAAAGCACCGACGGAAGAAAACATATTCAAGAGCTAGCATGACACCCCCCGTAAAAACCGAGCGTACCAGCCCGGACCTTGATGGACAAAGGAATACCCCAAGCGGGTCGTCCAGGAGTGACTCGCCTCCAAGCCCAGTTGATTCATCACTACGGTCTGCGGGATTCCCGGGAACGCCACCTCAGATCTTTACAGCCCCTGAAAGATTCAGTCCATCGCGTCCTCAAGTGAAGCCAGAAGCCCCAATGCCGATCCGAAACTACAGCGATTTCATGAGGAGTCTAGCCGCCAAATACAACAACAATTCAGCTTTAAATAATGAGTAAGTTTTTATCGCTCTGAAAGGACCATTACCTATAATACTAACACAACCTACTTCCATAATCGCTCCATATATTTCTAAACCCAGAGACCCCAATTTCATACGGTACATTCTAACCCGTCTGACTAAACCACGCCGATTTTCTCACTTGCCGTGTTTTGCTACCTTCGATGTGTATCTCATTGTCGACGGTTGTCAGCGAGAAGTTTTTAAATCAGGAAAAACAGTTATGTAAATTGCTTCCCTGTTTTCGCTGTCAGTCAACGGGTAAGGCTTCAAACAGCCAAAATCGTGGGTTATTTGTTGAAAGCACAGCCTCGTTTCAAACTAGTCAAATATTTTAAAATACTGTAAGTTGAATAGTAAACAGTGCGAGGGGGTCCTTTGAGTTGTTTAGCCGACTTCCCACCTTCGTTTGTGTTCTTTACGGGAAACTACCGGCTTAACCTTGAGTCAATACTTTGGTTACTCTGCAGACGAAGAAAGACTTCCGCAGAGCCGCTTTCACATTGACGCATCGTTGCGATGCGTTGCGTATGCGTTTATCTTGCGTTGCGAACAGGTTGCGCAGCGTATCTTTCACACCTGCCCGAGAAGCTTTCGCGCTGGATGCTCATTTAAATTTTCCTTTCTCGTTTTTTTTCTATTGAATTTTAATTTCTTTCACTAGTAACAAGTTTTTCTTCATCATCAGCACTCAAACTTGGTTCTATTCTTGAGTTGCGTTTATTTGTCTGCGTAAGCTGTGCGTTGCGTCGACGCAAGCACGACGCAGAGGTTGCTTAGCTTAGTGAGAAAGGCTCAACGCGTCGATGTGAAAGCAGCTTTACTCTTCTAACTAGGCTACAAGACATGTGCTTCGGTTATTAAAGTGCAGTCAGAGCGGCCATGAGTGGCAAGGGATTATTCTTTGATAATTTTTCAAATATATAGTAATAAAACCGCGCTAAGGACAGACGTCCGTGAGTAGCGCCCTCCTCACAGGAAGACAGCTGAAAAGGGGATCAGCGGCATTTCTGATAAGAAAATACTCAGACCAGAAAATTCTTTGATGGAGGGACGCTTTGGATCGTCTCACTACCTCATTAAGTGTACAAGACCTACGGGAGACAAGTTCATGGCTCACGCTACAAATCTTTGGGAGTTTGTATAGGCGGCGGGCAACTCGATTGTAACCAGTTTTAAGTAATCTGGCCGACTTGACTAGGGAGATCCCAAAAAGCTCGTAGCAGAAGCACTGAAACTTTTCACTGCCTGAGAGCGGTGCCCAAGTTTGAGGACGATCTTGTTACCTCGCTTAAATAAACCTCGCAGAAGCGCGGTAACATGATCGTCATCCCGACACATCTGTCTCTTTGTGTTTTGTTTTCTGTTCTTTTTTTTTTATTGTCTTGTAAATATTCTTTGAGCCCAAGCTGACTTTGAAACATTTATTCAAACAATGTTTACACGGATGCGTCAGCTCTGATTTTTCATCAGCGATATTTCGGCCCTTCTTGGCAAGGGTCCTCGTCAGGCTGTCAATCTTCTTGTTCAACTTCGGGGAAGGAAACAAACCTGTAACAAATAACTGAAGCTTCTACCGACTATAAATATCTTATTAAAGTAAATTATCTTCAAGTACCAGTATAATGAAAAAACTAGTCCTGAGATTTAATTTTTGACAACGACGCTGTTTTTGCTGCATGATTGGGGCGATGACAGGAAAGGGTTTTTTCTGCATTTTGATCAACTTCGGTTTTTTCATTAATAAGGGGCTGAAAACTTAAATATTATTGTATTAATGACCTCGTTCTACGTTTCTATTATGATTACTTGCCTGAATCTATTACTTTGAATAATCACTGCACGGAAAAACTAGTGCTGAGATTTAATTTTTGACACGGCTGCTGTTTTTGCTGCACGATTGGGGCGACGGCAGGAAATATTTTTTTCTGCATTTTGATCGACTTCGGTTTTGTTGTTAATAAGGGACTGAGGCTTAAATTTTCTTCCCTTAATAACCCCGTTCCACGTTTCCGGTAAAGAGTACTCGCCTGTATCTCGGTTAATGCCTGTTCGGTTTTTCTTTATCTCAACGGCTTCTCGAATGGTTTGATGGAGTCCGGTGCACGTTGCAAGAATTTGGGCTTTTTCAAAATGTACTGAATGGGATGGGTTTTCGAAAATATGTTCTGCAAGTGCAGATTTGAAAGTATAGTTATGACGGTGTCCGTTGGAGAGGGCGTGGTCAATTTCTTGCTCATGCTCTGCAAGTCGTTTTCCGAAAGTTCTCTCTGTCCTTCCTACGTAACGCTTTCCGCAATCACAAGGTATTGAATAAATGCCTCTTTGGTACTGATTTGGGACTTTATCTTTTCCGGAGTTTAGGTAAGACAGCAAAGTATTTTGGGTTCTGTGAAAGACTTGGATGTTGTATTTTTTCAAACTTTTGGACAATTTTTCGGTTACTCCGCGGACGTACGGAAGGTAAACGCGGGCATTTTTTTCTTCTACCTCACCATTACTAGTAGAACTTACAGGATCTTTGGGGGATGAATGCAGCTTCAGTCGTCTTCTGATGATCTGTTCAACCAGTTGAATGGGGTATTTGTTTCCAAACAGGACGTCCCGAATGTGGCAAAGTTCGTCATCTAGGAGATTTTTGTCGCAAATTTTGATGGCTCGGTCGACTAGTGAGATAACTACTCCGCGTTTCACATATTCTGGCTGGTAAGAATCATATGGAAGGTATCGATCGTTGTGGGTGGGTTTTCTGTAGACTGAGCAGACAAAACTTCCTTCACTGTTAGCAATCAAAACATCTAGGTACGGCAGCTTCTGTGCATCATTTTCAAATTCAATCGTGAACTGGATAGTCGGTTGAATTGAGTTTAAAGTGTCAACGAAACTCACAATGTCTGTTTTTTGGCCTTCCCATGCTGTGAAACCATCATCAACATAACGTTTGTAGAAACTTGGAACCATCGGCGCGATACTGAAAGCGATTTCTTCAATTTTCCTTAGCGTTAATTCGGCGAGTCCCTGCGAAATAGAGCTCCCCATCGCTGCTCCTTCATGCTGCCAGTAGAATTGCCCCATGTAGATGAAATATGTTGATTCCCAAACAAGTTTAAAACAATCTAGTATTTGGCTTACAGTTAGGGGGGTTTTGTCTGACAGTTCGGGATAGTTTTCTAGTGCTTCTTTTAGGGCATCTAGGGTGAAATCTTTCCTGAAGTTGAACAAGAAGATTGACAGCCTGACGAGGACCCTTGCCAAGAAGGGCCGAAATATCGCTGATGAAAAATCAGAGCTGACGCATCCGTGTAAACATTGTTTGAATAAATATTTATTGTCTTGTTCTGTGTTTCTTTACTTTACTTTTCATATACTCCACCATTTTCTCTTTCCTATCCGATTGCTGAAAAATAAACATCATCTTATGGGAAACAAAAAAAAAATCGCAGAAGCGCGGTAACATGATCGTCATCCCGACACTCTGTCTGATTTTTCTCTTTGTGTTTTGTTTTCTGTTTTTCTTTTTTTTATGGTCTTTTTCTGTGTTTCTTTACTTTACTTTTCATATACTCCATCATTTTCTCTTTCATATCCGATTGGTGAAACATAAACATCATATTATGGGAAATCTCATCTCGTTGTTTTCGTCCATCTAATTATCACTTTTTTACAGCTACTACTCTACCCGTCCTGGCTATTTCCCTACACTCGACCCACGCTTCACCATGAAACCCCCTGGCGCCCCGTTTCTTGGACTTGCATCCCTCGGCCAAGCTGCCGTCATGGCAGCTGCCATGGCGTCCAAGAAAGAAGAACCGGAGAAAAAGTGTGACCAGCCACCGTCCAACTTTTCCAATAACGCCTCCATGTTGAACGCTAGCACTTTACCAATGCACCTTGCTGCACTCAACCAGTCAATGGGTGCGGGGCTCGGTACCTATCAAATGATGGACATGAGCTCGACACAAGCACTCCTCAACATAGTTCGGTCTGCAAGCTCACAGTCGAATAACTCAGAGACAAGATCGACTCCCAAAAGAAGTTTGGACTCTCCGATAGCGACAAGCTCACCCTTGGACCTGAGCAATATGCAGATCAAGAAGGCACGGTTGGACGATTCTGGAAACGATAGCATTTCGGGGAAAGACGATAGGAAGTCCGAAATGATGTCCCCAGTTGTTAGTGCTCTAACCCCAAAACCAGAAGCCGTCTGTGAGAATCGCTGCAGCGACTTCACCCAAGAAATGTCAAGCTGGTCAGTCGACAGAGTCAGCGGATTCGTCGGAAGCATCGACCTCTGCGCGGAATACGCCGAGGTAAGTGTCGTGAATCAATATCGTTAGTGCACTGCCACCTATCAGCTATCTATTAGTTAACAGCCCTGATGTCCCAACGATGATTGAACATTGAAAACATGACTATGACTGACCAGTTGACCGTTTTGTCAACTATTATTGAACAGTTGACTGTTTTCTCCGTTATACCCATGTTGGCTTCACCAGTCACGGATCGTCTGGTAGTTTGAACGCTGACCATACATACTCCCGTTCGATTTAGTAGTGAGCATGTTTCAGACAGGTCACTTTGGTACTTACTGTAACAGGTGTCCCAAAGTTCATGGGAGGGTTTCAGATTGTTCACGGACATCAAATACGACAGTTGCATGGTTAGGAGTCGTATACTTTTCCGAAAAGGTCCAAATGACTACCAGGTTTCTAATCTTGCTTAATTGCAGTAATAGTGGGCTACCAAGGCGTGTAATAATGAAAGAGCGGTCTTTCACACATCAGTTTTCACAAGGTGGTCTTCGATCCCCGGCCTCTCTGTACCTTGCATGCACATTTCTTGTTGATTGCTATATCTGATTAAAGAGCAAAATGCATGACCTCTTCTTCATCTGAATGGTAAAAAGTTTAATTAAAATCACACCAGGGGCCACGCTCTTGGCCTTTGCGGGTCAGGATAATACTCAGTATACATATAAAGCTAACAGCTAAGACTCGACATTCATTGCTCGTCTACGAGACAGATGGAACATGCAAGCTGAGCACTATTTATGAAGCGATGTCCAAAGTACTGCACGGGCCGCAGAGGGGCGAAATGTCAATTGTTCCACACCCAAACCTGGATGACCACAAGTGAGCTTTCATTGCAAACAAAAGAATTACACCCTAATTATAAAGACTCTAATCTGATTCCGACTGTTTTCCCACAAGCACTATTTATACAAACAGAGCTGAGAAATGCACATTTACCAATTATGGCATATAGTTAGGAATGGCCCCCCGATGCGATATAATAGGGAACGGCGTTGAATCATGCTATACCCGTGTTTCATTCAATCTTAAACGGCTTCATTTTGATTCAAGTGATCAATACTGAACTTTGGCTTCAAGCTGAGAATTTGAGGTGTAGGCCAAATGACCACTAAAGGCAAAAATGGCAAAAATTTAGCATTTCCTTCGTTGGGAAGAATTTGGTAACAAAATAAATGCTCTTGTTCCACAAATAAGACATGAATGCACAAGCAAAAGGTTACGCGTAAAAATATGTCCAGACATTCATCATCTTGAAACGAATCCATGTCAATAGTACAAAATGAGAAGCTACAAACACAGAAATTCGAAAATAGCCTATAGTATTTGAGTATTGAGAACTCAGGTCCGGTTTCTGAGGTGACGCGGAAAATATACACTGTAAAAAAAAGTCTTGCAGTATTTGCTACTGGGACTGATCTTTGTCTCTACCGAGATAAGATTATCTCTAATTCGGATTAGTCGTATCCCAGTAGAGATAAGCTAATGCTGATAATGCAGTTAACTTTAATCCTTACTCGGAGACATTTGTACAGTGTCTGTTAATTAGGGTAACTGTCGGTTTCAAACTACCCCACTCTGGACTAGCGCTAGTAGTGATTGCTATAAGTTCGGTATGATGCGTATACGGTACTTGGTAATTTGGCTTCTCCGGTGTCGGAAGAGACACTACCTGTGCGAGGTCGGAAGCTGTGTTGATTCTTTTGAATGAATAAATGAATGAATGAATTTATGACGCACTGCCCAAGGGCGTAAGTGCAGTAAAAAAGGATAAAGAAATATAAAATAATCGCAAAACACTCAACAAATCTTTTCCATAAAGGTTCACTATTTCACGTTTTTTCCGTTTTACGTTTTTTAGAACAAAGGTATCATCAGTCTCTGCTTTCGACGTCTTTTCCAAAATATCATTCTTGTTGCGTTGCGTGTCACGAGTTCCTAAATATGACACTTCCCTTAAAGTTTAGCTGAAAAGGGCTGAGGTAGGAGATTCTAGTTACCCTTCAGTTATTCAATTAAAGAGGCTCGAAAACCCCATGAAAATACGTTACTTCGCTCCTCCGCTATTCACGAATAATCGATTTTCAAATAGTGGAATTTCCTTGTCGGATTTGTGGTACCTGTGTCACTTTAACTGTGTTGTGTGCTTGATGAAAACGATTTACGGAAAATAAATGTTCCACAGGATGATCTCTGGCCACTGAATAAATGCACTGAAAATAAATGCTCCACAGGATGATCTCTGGCCACTGAATAGCCACGTTTCAATTGGGATTAAAATTTTCCGCGTCATAGTAGAATTTTGCACTGTGAGGACAGCAGTAGATATTCTGAACGTCATTCTAGAGCAAATAGTGACAATATTAAAAAAAAAACTTTGCACAAACCAATAATGCAGTGTGCTGAATTAATTGATACAAAAATAAGTTGGCTTTTCAGTTAAACTTTAAACATATGTTTTACGTTGACATATTTTACATTCTTGGACAAATTACTTAAAAGTTCGATGTACGTATTCGTTAAATTTCCCTTGTCTTAATTCATACCTCGGAGCAAGTAAGGTCCAGGATGGATCTGTTATTCTCCAGTTTCTAGTTGGTCTTCTATTTTCTTATCCGCTTTTAACGTTAGTTCTGAGGATTGACTCAACAGGATTTATAATCCCATTGGTATCTGAATGTACTTTCCCCAGACGAGACTTGAACGTTACCGGACGGCAGTTTCCTCCGATGAAGGATAATCCTGTCGCAGATCCGGTTTCAGTAGTAATGAATGCGCGGTCGCCGTCCTCCTTAACCCAGCGATGTCGCGTTTTCGAAACCGTAGTTACGGTGGCGGGGTTGGGGATAAGCCAACTGCACAAGTGCAAACTAATCGAGTGCGAATCCTAAGTAAAGATAAGTGCCCAAACAACGCGAATTCGGCTTGGCAAGCGCAAAAAACTGCATCGTCAGGTCTATACAGCGCCGTTACCGTCGGGCGGATGAAATTTTCAGGATCCACCTCGGGTCCTGTAAATTCAGACTAGAAAATGCAACCAGTTTTCAATTTGCTTCACTAATTCATTCTTGATCGTCTCGCTTGATCAATGACTTTATTTCGATTATTAGAGTTTGCATATTATCATGACCATCTAGAGCTTGTAAATTATGACGCAAAGACATCCTCAAATGATACGATGTTGATCAACAGCCATCATCCACAATGATCGATCCCTTAGATAGCGGCCGACTTTGACTTGGTTCGGTAGTCATTGGTCAACATGTCAAAATCAGGGTGGAGGATCATTTGAAGCATCGATGTTCTTTTGAATGTAGTTGCTAACTAGGACTGCCACTTGGAAAATGCGCTCGTGCTGTTCGAACATTCCTCACCGTCCGAGCAGGTTATCATTGCTATCCATCATCACCATTGCGGAAGATTTATGTGTTTGCGTCGAGCACGGTGTATAGGTCGGCTGGAGTGCTGGCTAATTCGGTACTTTCAAACATTATTGGGCATACACATTCTTAGCCCAGCTGGTAGCCAGTAGAAAGTATGTAGACCTAGTTCGGATAGCTGCTTCCACTTTTAAAATCAAAGTCCTTATAAAATCTTGGATATAATAGTCCTAATCCAATTTTCAGCTACTGTTTGAAACAGACCTTACCCACTCTCGTGCGTCATCGTCAATACCCGTCAAGATTTCAGGCATGAAACATACTTCTCAACAAACAACAACCAATTTCGATGAAGAGAAGAAATAAAAATGAAAGAAGACACTGAAAATGGTCGCAAGGATGAACACTTTCTGATATACAGATACCACAGATATTACATTGCAAGTTATGCAGTGACGATTCCTTATGCTCATGGCAGAAATTAAGAATCCTGGCGTCGTCGGATCGCATCAACGTGGTGAGCAAAGGGGTAGCAAGTAGCAACCTGAAGGAAGTGGATGTATGTGCGGTTTTTTCAGTGTTTGCGGCTCCTTTACTGAAGGAGATGACGCTGGTGTCACGATGTACAGACAAGATTTGGTTTTAAGCTAAAAAAGTTTTTTTGGGGCCCTCTTTAAGCATAGTAATGAAGCAGGCTTTAAGTCTCTGGCCGCACTGTTGTAGAAGAAAT
Organism: Branchinecta lynchi; assembly: GCA_023053575.1. Taxonomy (NCBI): domain Eukaryota; kingdom Metazoa; phylum Arthropoda; class Branchiopoda; order Anostraca; family Branchinectidae; genus Branchinecta; species Branchinecta lynchi. The sequence continues at coordinate 1,907,501 of JAKZAP010000005.1, forward strand.
ATCGCTAAGGAGCTCGATCTATGAACTGTTCCTATCTCGTCTGTTCAGAACCATCAAGACATAAGGCGTATTCTCGCCGTTCCCCGAGGACTCAAATTGAGGAGTCCCCACGTTTTTGTGTGTCCAGGGGACTCACTCCCGTATTCTCGCGAGTCCCCACGGACGGGGAATGCTCCGATTATCATCACCATCATCGAAAAGGACTCCCTTTCAGATTCGGAGGGGAATCAATTTGTCCTGGTGTTGGTGAAATGTAAAATTAATTTAAAAAAAATCAGAATAAACAAAACCAAAAATAAAGTGGATCTAGACTAATTTCGTCAACTGCATATTTTTTTTTTCAACAAAATCCATTTTGGAACCATTCCCCGTGTTCTCGCTGTTTCTATACGCGGAGTCCGCGTGGAGTGACTCCCTCTATTCTCGCCGTTTCTTCTGATTCCCCGAGGAGTCCTCGTGGAACGGCGAGAATACGCCTATAGTAAGGTCGAAGTATAAAAATAACGAAACTGCATGATTGTCAGCGGATTTTTTTAAATTCTGGTAAAATTGCACTCGAACTAATCAACTCGTGGGAAGACTTTGTAAACTGCAATTTTCTGAACCATTCAGAATCCTCTGAAGTTTGAATGTGGGAAACCGTAATTGACAAATCCATTGAGGTCAACTCTCTCGGAATGGGCAGTGACCACTCATGAGAAAACCACAGTTCGGAAACTCGCACACCGATTACACAAAAGCCTGAAATTCTTGAGAACGGAAACTAGGAATAACAGGAAGGAAGCGCTGCTCAGCTCCTCAGAGGTCAACCAAGAACGCCGAATTCACATACCTACTACATTTGACCATGTCCATTGGTTCGCAGTTCCGCCAATGAGAGCTTAATCGCGTGCGAAAGGAACTGTAACCTGCGGAAGTTCCAAGTGAATAAGCGGTTTCAATCAGTTTCAGCTGGATGCACGATCAAACATGTTTATTTTCATTTTTCATAGCCCAGTGACGCCTCCAGGCATGCCTTTCGTTAGATCCATTTCTTGACAATCGATTCTTGCCTGTGACACATTTGCTGCAGTCAACGCGCTCCCGGCTTTCCCTCGTCAAGGAGCCTCCCGACTCGAAAATCAAACCCAACCTTCCGGCATCCACTGTACCAGACATCTAGACACGAACTTCTTTGATGCGATTCAAGAATCGACTGGACCTCGCCTGGGTTGCTCCCGGGTCAGAATTTGCATTTTTTCATCGCTTTCCGCTAGGTAACACTAGAAGAAGGACACAACCAGACTGTCCTCTGCGCAATCTGTTTCGGACTGATACAAAATTGACTTGAATTTAATGAAAGCAATTCAAACTTCATACGAATGAAGTAATTTAGTGCTACCCGACCCCCCCCCCCCATGTTGCCGTTTTAGAGTTACATGCTAAAACTCAGTTAGATCGCATGCTCAACATATTTCACCCTTTTACTCGAAATTTGTAGACAAGAACTATCAATTTTTACGTAGTTTCATTCCATCATTTATTTCTGGTAATTTCTTGTAAGTGTATTAGTTAAATTGTTTCTTGTGTGTCTGTGTATTTTTTAAATTTGTATTCCTTTTCTAGCTTTTAGCTATTCGGATTAAACTTGATTGATTGAAATAAAACAATACTTGTCCGAAAAAATCTCGTGGGGAGACAGGCTACACCAGCAGTCTAAGACTGGAATATGAACCATTTCCGCCTAGGATAAGCGCATTGTGACTGAGTAATTGTAACAGAAATTCTTTCTAGGTATTCCGAGAGCACTCTATCGATGGTTCCGCGTTACCCCTTCTGACGGATGACCACCTCACCACCAAGCTCAAAATGAAGCTCGGTCCCGCGCTTAAGCTCAAATCAGCTATCGCCCAGAAGCTGGGACACTGTACCGTTTGCCTACACTGCACCCATTGTCACTCTAGTCCAGAAAAGAAGTTCTTCAAGAACAACTATGGGGTAAATCACAGATAGTGAAATAAATAAACACAAGTGAAAGACAAAGTGTATTACTGAAATTTCGTTAGATTCGGGTATTGTGCGGGTAGTGTGGTTGTTGTGCGTATTACTGGTTCACAAGTTGAACCCAAATGCTGGGCCCAGTGCAATCACAGAGACTAACTTCGAAGCTTTAATTTAAATAGTTGCGTCTGCAAGTGTTTCGTTATCTAATTTAGTTATGTTGTTGTTAATAGTCTTTTACTACTGTTGTCCTCCGATTTTTTTTTATAATAGAACGGATACGAAAAGATCAGAATGTTTTCGGTTTCTTATCATACATCGTAGCATGAACAAAGAATACGTAAAACCAGTGCCAGATTAAACCTTTTTGCCGGATTGAACTCCATTATGCAGTCGACATTTTTTGCGCGACAAAAAAATCGGGCCCCGGCCATTTTTATGTGCCAACTCACAGAAAGCTTCAGTCACGTTTTTCATCGACCGTGTTCCAAGGCCTTGGTTCATTTTTCCGGTTTTTGCAACATCCCCTTACTCCCCACTCCATTGGCCGTGTTTTGGCAACTCTAATCTGGCGAGTCGATCGATCTTCGCCGGAGAATGGCGCCACTCTCTACTAAAAATGGTTAGTTTTCACCAAAACTTAAACCAAAACCTACAAATGACAGAAGAATCTCTTGTAGCAAACATCGCAATATTCCTTTTTGCAGGTCTTCCGGCCGCTGTAGTGGGATAATCGCTAACAGTATTGTACATTTCGGCCGCTAGAGGCTTCGGCTGCGCTATATTACATGAATGACATTTACATCAAAAATAGTTGAGAAAATTTTACTAAAATATCTTTCAAACTCTCACCAGTATTATCTTGTCTGTTTCCTCGGGACCCTAAAAGGAGCATAGGCACGTGCCTACTCTTATTATTTGGTAATCCAGCACCTGCGTCGAACGCGGGAGAACAATTGACTACGATTGTCATGCAAACAACATTTGAAGGACTTACTGATAAGTTTATTTCGGCTGTTCACTGATGATTCAACTTTCAAACCTGAGACAAGAAGAGGACCATGCCAAGAATTGGCGAAAGCCTATAGGCTCAAAGAATATATTTCACCATATATTGTGTCTCTTCCAAGTTTCTAAGATAATTGATTAACTGAAATTTAGCCGAGCTTTCAACAGATTACACACGGCGTCGTCTATTTCTATGCACCCTCAACGCCCCCGGCTTCTTTAACAAACGCGGCAGAATCTGCACAACCGATCTTGCTGACAAATGCGGGTCCAGGAAAAAATAACCGGGGGTCCGACACACCTCGAAAAGGACAAAACACGACATGAGTAAGATAGTCTATTGCCATTTGGTGCGACCGAATGCACCTTATGAATCCAAAATCTCGGCGATAGGATGGTTGAAATGATTATTGACAAAGAGTTGATCAGTGTTACACGTATGACGGGTCCTTTAACTCCAGAAATTTTCGTACGGTGAAAAATCAGCTCCCAACGCTTACGAGTTACGAGCATCACTAACTACTTAGTTCTATAATTGCTATCACATGATACAGCTGTGAACATATAGCCCTGAGTTTCCTAATCTGGTGGTCAATCCAGTGGCGAACCTAGGCAAACTTTGCTGCTACAAGACTCCCAACTTCGGGCAGGGTTGCAACATGTCGCACGATAGTGTGAATTGTCACTCTACATTGTTTTTGTCGCTCTTGTCCTACGTAGGTCATACAATTAACTCTATTTCAGAAAACGTTCAGATTTGTTATTTTCCAGTGGTGATTCCAACCAAAGTGACTTTTCACGTTTTACATTAAAACAAAATCAAGATCTGTGATTTTTATAGCAGTGACTCCAACCAAACGCGAGCATTCCACATTTTTTCATGAGAATAAAATTTTACTCCAGTTCACTTTCTGTTTTCGACCAAAAGTCACTCTCTAAAGTTTTTGGATGTGACAGCCCTGACCTCGGGGCCCCAGCCAGGGGCCGAAACGGTACATGTAAAAAACATATTGTTCAAGAAAGTATAGTTAGTACTTGCCTATTTAGTTTCTAAGCCTGCTTGTTTATAGATATTCCTTCAGCGCAAGCTGAGTGCGAATTGTATTTGACAATGCTAAACGGATACGTCAGCTATATTTTATTAGAGCTTGAGCCTGAAGAGGATCCTTGCCAGGAAGGGCTGAAACATAGCTCTAATAAAATGTAGCTGACGTATCCGTTTTGCATTGATTGCTTATTTCAAAAGTCAAAGTACGTTAAATAAAAAAAAAAGAGTAAAGTTTACTTTTTGTTTAATTACCAAAAATGGGGGTAGAGACCCCATTAACTGCCCAGGGGCACTGATGTCTATATCCAGTCCTTCCGTCTGTCCCTGACTGTTCATTTGCCTTGTGGCAGACGCGAGACATGCTTTTGGGAAGCACGACGCTGAATGTTTAAAGGACCTGTCTTACCTATATTAGTAATGCAACATACTTCCATAATCACACTATATATTTCTAAGCCCGGAGACCCCAATGTCGTACGGTACATTCTAACCCCTCTAACAAAACCACGCTGATTTTTTTACTTGCCGTGTTTTGCTACCTTCGATGTGTATCGCGCTGGCGACGGTTGCCTGCGAGAAGTTTTCCCATTAAAAAAACCGGCTATGTAAATTGTTTCCCTGTTTTCGCTATAAGTCAACGGGCCTCGGAAAAGGCATAAAACAGCCAAAATGGTGGGTTGTTTGTTGAAAGCGCAGCCTAGTTTAAAGTATTCAAATATTTTAAATACTTTAGGTTGAGTAGTAAATACTGCGAGGGGTCCTTTAAAGACCCTGCTAAACTAATGCGGTGTTTACAAGTAAGCACCTGCTCCACTAGTCGAAATTATGCCATAACCATACTTCGACGGAGAAGTTCAAAATTCAAGATGCAAGTGTTACCCTTTTGGATGTTTCTTCGTCGCTATAAAAAATCATTGACAACAGAACCCAACCAGCGCACGACCTTCTACACTGCTTCCTGGCCGACGATCGAAATTAAGTGTCTTTTTGTGTATGTTTATGTGTTTTATTTATTTTCTTCATTTACTCCGCTTTCTAAAAACGGCGGGTTATAAATAAACTACTTACTTACAGGAAAACTTGAACAGAATACGGTCTTGGTGACAAGATTATATTCACACCCAGAGGGAAAAAAATAATTCTTCAAATGTGAAAGTCTGACAAAAATAAATTCACCAGCCAACAAAAAAATGTTTTGATGGTATTTATGACATCAGTACTGATGACTGCTGCTTTCAAAAGCTAGCTATAATTTTTGGTGGAGTGTTCACTGGAACAATCCACTATTGCGAGCGCTGTAGCAGCTTTCGGTTTTTGGTTTCCGGTTTCCACCGTATTTTGTGGAGCTCATAACTGGTGAACCAGTGCAAGTATGAAGTTCAAACTTGGTATACTAATGGGTATTGGGGTCTAGTTGTGCCTTTTAGGGGTCCCACACCCTACCCGGTTCAGGGGCAAATGGGCCCAGATTGCCCAGTGAATAGTGTTCATAACTTGACCAGAACGGGACATAGAAACATGAAACTCCTTGTACATGTAGATCCTAGGGCTGGGAAATTGCTTTCAAAGTTGCACCTCCCCCACCCACCACGTTCATGGGCAACTGGGCCCAGATTTCCCAAGAGTAAATTTCGTTACCCGTGACAGGAATCAAAAGGGATCAAGTTGAAACTTGGTAGGATTGTGAGCATTGGGGTCTCTTTTCACTTTTTGCGGAGCCCAAACCCCACCCCCACTTGGTTTAGGGGCAATTGGGCCCAGATGGCCCATTTTTTAATGTTTTTAACTTGACAATAACTGGATATATGGCAATGAAATTCCTTTGTGCTTTTGGATCATAGGGTCTGGAAAGAGTTGAACCACCCCCACCCTCCCCGTTCATGGGGCAAGTGGGCCCAAACTGCCCATTAAAGTAGTTTTTGACCCGTGACTGGAATCAAACTCTAAGCTGGTATACTTGAGGAAAAAGAGGTGTAAATACGCATTTGATGGGTCACGACCCCCTCCCCGCTGCCATTCATGGGCAGCTGGGCCCAGATTTTCCTTGAGTTAAGTTCGTCTTTGACAGGTCTCAAGTCCAATTCTTGTATATTTGGTTAGAAATATCTATGGATGAGGATTTGGTGATTTGGTGTAACAGCAACAAATAAGACGACCCGTCGTACTTTAATCTTTAATCACCAGTTGGAAACTGGACTGTTTTGTCATATGATCGATGATATGCCGTTCTTAAAGCACACCTCTTACTAGAAATGATCTTTTCCACATGAAACGGATCAGAAAAAATGTTTTCCGAAAATACCATTACTTGCATCTGAAATTAGCGATTTTCTTGTTACAGCTTGTCGACTCTATCCAGCCCTCCTGCTCCGCTCCTGCTTTACGCGGCTGGGCGCAAAACGTTTGAAAACTGGACGCACCGTGGTTAAGTAGTTAGAAAACTAAGCAAAAAAAAAGAAGTCAAAAACAGAAGATTCTCATATCCTTGTATGTGAAAGAGTCGTCAGCGGACATTAAAGATTCTGTAAAACTTTGCGTTGTGTGACGGGCAAAACTCAGCACATCCGAAAAAGCGCTAAAGTTCGTAGGCACAAAACGAGACAATGGAGAAAGGTGGGGATTTTAGAAACTTACTATTTTACAAGAGAGCTAGGTATATTATAAAAGGCAGAATAAGTAAGAGGGGTCCTTTAATGAATTGTGACAAAGGGGTATTAGGCTGCTATGATTTGGTTTATTGCACTTGTTATTACCTTGCTAATGAAAGAGCTTCAAAGTGTGGGACTGGCTGACAGACCATTCTCAGTGTTTGAAGTCAAGCTATTCGTGCAATCTTCAAAATTTCTACGGATTTACTGGCGGTTTGTTTACTTTTAAAGCATTTAAAGCGGGATGATTACAAATTAGGTTATTTCAATACTTGTTTGGTTACTGGGATGAGAAATTTCTTGGTTCTAAAGCTATTTGTATATAAAATGAGATAAACATTTTACTTTCACACTCCACGTCTGAGCGCTTGCGCACTTTTTTCTTTCTTTTTACTAGCGCCGCCGACGAGATTCCTTTCAAGTGGACCAAATTCCTTTCATCATGAAAGGAATTCTCGTCCCGCTAGTCGTCTTCACGAACGGAACCCTTTCAATTTTGCCCGTAATTCCTTTCTACTTGACGGGATTTCTTGTCCGTGTAAACGCTACACAAGGTTTGTTATTCACGGCGAATGGGTAAGTCTGCATAGCAAAGTCGGTTTCGAAAAGACCACTGTATTAAAGACCAACAACTCGTTTCTCAAAGAAACAAACCACTAACGTTAAAGGACACCTGAATGAAGAGTACTAAGTATCATCCCTATCTGTATGACTTCCGTTAACAATGCCTGCTGAAAACCCAATCCAAATACGAAATAGTGTTTCCAAGCGATTTTTGCTCCATTTTGCATCTTTCCTCATTTCAATACTGAACAATTTTAGAAATGAACAAATAACTCCAATCAACCCTTCTTCTGGTATATTTTTTAACCAGTTAAGCTCAAACGTATATCTAGAAGAAATTCCAAAACGATCCGTCCAGCGCTGTGCAAGATATGAATTGCGCTTTTTGTCTTGGAGTCTGCATGTGCAAACCTCCAGAAACGAACATCCCTAATTTGAAAATGTCACGCTCAGGAGAAGAATGCTCTCCGCGGCCATGTCTGTAAATATATTCTCCATGGTGTGTTCAAGTATGGTTTTAATTGTTCAGGTGTCCTTTAACAAACAACCGATACCGCCGAGAGTGACAATAGACGTCTAAATAACAATGTGCGTGAAATCAAGAACAAATAATCCGATAGAACCTCCTTCTCCCTATCTCTGTACTATTACTATGCGGAGTCGAGTATTTCCCTTTTCCGCTGTGGACGAGCGGAGGCTAGTAGCTTGGCGCCACATCACGTTTCTTTCCCTCTACAATTAGTTATATCGCTATGAAACAACCTTGAGGAAAAGTAGAAGACAAAGCTGATTGGTTCTTTGAACGCGCTCAAGAGCGGTTCAGCGCGCGGAGTACGCCACCTGCATTTTCTTTCTCTGCAATGAGCAACGGTGGAGACGGAAGTAGAGTAGACGGGTAAAAAGCTACAGTAAATACCTGGAGGTCCGCTCAGTTTTGTCGGTGTATTCATAGTCGCTGCGTGGTACCAAAGACAGAGGTTCTATCTGATTATTTGTTCTCGGTTAAATGTAAATATCTGTCGTTTGTCATATGACGGTCAGAAAGACAACTCAAAGTGACTGCACCGTATGCTAACTGGAAGTCCAGGAAAGCCTGTGTTTTCTATACAAAGTCATCGACTAGGGCTCTGCACTATTAGGCATTACTTCAGATATTACCGATGTGGTGCAGTACCTGACAAACAAATCCCAGTTTCCAAAATAAAATCCATATTTCCCCCCTCCCCCGGCCACCACGCTCACCCAGAACAAAATGAGAGTACAAACAAAGTACGAACTCTCTCCCCCCCCCTCCCCGTACTCACCGCAACAGTAAGGTCCAAAAAGTCGTTAATTGACTGCCCGAATAAATAATACTTCTAGTCTTAGTCTTAGTAACTTCTAGTTACAGGCGTTCATTGACTGCCTAAATAAATAATACTTCTAGTCTTTTTTTGGGATCCCAAAACGTAAGTGGAGGGATACTTGTCCATCTGTCAGCACGACAACTCTCGAAGGGTTTGAGATATTCTGATGAAACCCTGTTTGTCCTTACAGAAAGTGTGCTTAAAGTGTATTCAGGCAGAGCAAAATAACTCTAGAAAGTAATGCGAAGACCTATCCTTCCCGTGCGTCAAAAATGGGCCTCCGTCGCAGCGCCGCCCAGCTCGCTTCGCGAGAAAAGCTGCAGCAAACTGCTCGTGTGTGCAGTGGCGGACGTAAAAAATTCTAGCAAGGCTAAGATGCGGTGCAAACATCGAGGGTCAGATCAGTGCCAGCGCTCGTTAACGACTGGTTGAGTTTTGTAGCGACGTTCGTGTCCTCTAGCGGAGCTAGTGACGCTGCGATTTGACTGTGTGTCACTTTTTCAAAGTTCGTGCATTACTCACTAGAGTTACTTTGCTCTGATTCAGGGGGAAGAATCTTTCCGCGGACATTCAAGACCGTCGTCCCATTTGTCATTTTCTAATCCAATACATTAGCCTACCCTTACCTGCACTTTACCGACAAGACGTTCACTGGTCCCATTACGGAATGAAATAAAATTGCACTAATTTGTTCCAAGTCCAGTCCTCATTACGTCACTCTCCACTGGCGGTCGCTCTGGAGCTGCAGGCGACTGATCACCTTCTTACCCCAGACGAGCCAAACGAAGCCTATCACTGTACATACTGTCACTTCCACATAGTAACCGTCGAAGACTGTGAAGCAGGATCCACCGAACTTCTCACAAGCCTGGAAAAGAAGGTATGAATTTAGAAGCCTCGTTTTATAAGTCTAAAGCCAGAAAAAAGTCCTAAAGTCAGGCAGGAACATCCCAAAGATCAACAATAGCTGCGTTCGTTGCACTCCAGGTTGTCTCTAGTAATTTTTCATCGGTGTCCACTGTCAGGTTCTTCTCTTGTAACGCGTTTTTTGGTTCACAGGTGGGTAGTCACCCCTGAGTGCAAAAACGGCCTAAATTCTAGGCTTTGCGCGAAACCCCGTTGACGAAACCCTAATTGACGAAAAGTTGCTGACTTCTCGGTGAAGCCAGGCTCCCAAGTAGGTTCTGGTTAGTCCGCACCGGTGAGCTAAAACCGGACACCGGTTAGTTCAAAAACGGGTTATAAAGACTGGTAAGTAGTCACCGGTGGATGCAAAACGCCTTATAAGAATAACCGGAGACCACCGATGAAAACTCCCGTGACAAAGAACGCAGCTAATAACGCCGCAATTCGTATCTGTAGTAATGTTCCGCCCTACTTCGCCCCTACTACTACGCATGACGTCACGGCTTCTGGCTTCTTGACGTCAAGTCTGGAACACATTTTTCTACTTTCGGCATGATATCGCGCCCGAGGTCGTGACTACTCTGCCGAGCGTGGTAAGCAAATAGTCTAGTTACTGTTTCAAGAAGGTGGAACTGTCGGCATAGAAACTATTCATGAGGAGCGTGTTCCACCCTACTGACCACTACACCACTGTGGTATAGATAGATAGATAGATACTTTAATTTTAGCCGTTAGACCATACACAAAATCATACATTTTTAAACACTTCGAGAGAGCGATTATATAAACTCACATGTAAAACGATTTAAACTCCCACTACCAATAACTATTTACATCTCTTTAACGCTTCTTTGACAAAACCTGTAACTGCCATTATCGCTGACCGTGAAGATGACTTTAGGATACCAGGAAAGAGCAACCCATCTTCACCAAAAAATCTTACTCTCAAATCCGAGAGCCCCTTGCATCTTGACTTTCAGAGAATCAGCAACTTTGATGACCGACACACTACAGTCGTGTATGCAGTCAACTGACATTTCTTATCCCAGGGTATTGACTATAATATTGACGATAAGATAAGATTTAATTGCACACAAAAACTAAAAGGCCATGGAAAAAAAAAGAAAAAAGACAACGATCTATTCCTCTTACTCTAGGCATAATTTGTGGTGCTGAAAAGCGACCCTGAGGAATCACATCATCACTCCACATCATCAAACTGATGGCTACCAATCATACAACACATCCATTTATCATCGAACACCCTCACGCACTCCCCAAAAACTTCATTCCTCAGCTCTCTTAACTCTTCACATTCACATATGACATGCATATTAACTCAATAAAAAATATCAGAAAATCGCGTTAGGTATGCCATCGAAACCTTTGGTCTTTTTGAATAAATAAACATTTGAAAATCACTTGCCTCAGATTCTATTGTATTCGCACATGTTCCGGCGCTATCTACCGTACAAGATTTCTTCGTCAGTGAATCAACAAGCCACAACGCTAGCGTCGTCGGCCAGTTGCCTCCAAGATTACAAAGCGTGTTGAGCAACGTCATGTATGTGCCCCCCACAGATGGGTCGCTTATACGGGCGAAAAAAGACATCACGGCAACAAACATAGAATAAACAGCCACCTGAAAAAGTATATGATTAGAATAGCTTAGTCCTTTCAGGGACCATACTCCTGTCCACGATACAGTCTAGATTTCTCATATTTGATAGTGGAAAACGGATACGTCAGCTGAATTTTATTAGAGCTATATTTCGGCTTCTTGGCAAGGGTCTTCTTCCGGCTCAAAGCCGCTCAAGTTGGAAAACGAACTTGCGGGAAAACCACAGATTTCTCGTTCTGATTGAAAACCTTATAAGATTCGCCAAATTTCGGACCTAAACGGGTTTGACTATTCGAGCTGTTGTCACTTTTTTTTTTAACTTATTACAATTTGTACAGTTAACTAGAACTTTTTTATATACTTATAAAAATAAAATACAATTCGCCATATTCCGGTTCAGCGCATCCTAGCGGACTAGTTTCTGTTAACCTCCCCCCCCCCCCCTTATGTCTGATCATCACCACTTCTGACAGACATAAGGCGTATTATCGCCGTTCCCCGAGGACTCCACTTGAGGAGTCCCCACGTTTTTGTTTTCCCGGGGACTCACACCCCGTATTCTCGGAGGGGAATGCTTCCGTACGCGGAGTCCGAGTTGAGTGACTCCCTCTATTCTCGCCGTTCCCCTTGACTCCCGGAGGGGTCCTCTGGACTGGAATCTGGAATAAGGCAAATCAGAACAAGAGTGCAAGCGCTGAGACGTGGAGTTGATAGTATTCCTAAATTCCGTCGTCTCGCCTGTCTCCTATCCAAGTTACGGTCAGTCTGGATGGAGTCGCTGGTCAATCTGGGTCCAATTGGCCCTGAATTGGGAGGATGTGGGGGGGGACTCCCAAAGGCAAATCCACACCCCCAAGAAGCAAAATAGAGGCATGCTTATTTGAACGTCTTTTCTTAATTTTTCCAGATGCTGGTTTTGTTTGTTGTTTCTGAAACAGTCAAACGGAAACGAAAAATAGCAAACTTGAGATCAGTGATCAATGAATGATTTCAGAATGTTTTTGGGACCAAATTAAATTAAAAAGTTGTTAAACGAATTCATCGAACTTTAAAGTTTTGCCTATAATACTAACGCAACCTACTTCCATAATCACTCCATATATTATTTCTAAGCCCGGAGACCCCAATTTCGTACGGTACATTTTAACCCCATATACAAAACCAAGTTGATTTTCTCACTTGCCGTGTTCGTTACCTTCGATGTGTATCACGCCGTCGACGATTGTCGGCGAGAATTTTTTCCATCAGAAAAACCGGTTAAGTAAATTGTTTCCCTGTTTTCGTTACAAGTTAACGGGTCTCGGAAAAAGGTTAAAACAGCCAAAACCGTGGGTTATTGTTGAAAGCATAGCCTAGTTTTAAAGTATTCAAATATTTTAAAATACTGTAAGTTGAAGAGTAAATAGTGCGAAGGGTCCTCTAAATCTAAATCCTTCTTCTTCCAACCGTTGGTCTGAACAACCTAGCAGCGAGGTAAAAAATTCGAAGAGAGAAGTCTGTTATTTTAAACGCTTTCTACCAGTGAAAGCTAAATTCCTATGAAGCTCTTGCGCAACCTCAAACCTGGCCCAAAAAGGTTGGAAGGAACTTTCATTCCAGTACTAAAAAGGTCCTAACTGTCAAGAAGGAAACCCTGTGAACCAGGACCTGGTCCTTTACAGGCCAAGTTCGATGTCATATAAATTCGAGGCAGGATACCCGTAAAACAAGAACCAGTAGAAATGAATTGCTAATGTTTGAAAAGAATTTACATTTAAAGTTTAACCGAAAAGGGCTGGGACAGGAGAATCTAGTTACCTACCACTTATTCACTTATATTGGCCTGAAGACCCGCTGAAAGTGCGTTACTTCGTTGTTAAGCTACTCACGAATAATCGATTTTCAAATAGTGGAATTTCCGTGTGAATTGTGGTGCCTCTATGCTCTTGTATTTTTGTTGTATGCCTTACGAGAAAGATTTATAGTTTCTTTTTTGTTCAGGCACTAAGCAATCTTATCCAATCTTACCAATGTCCATTGAAAAGTAGCCAGTAGAAAATTGGGTACGAATTAAAAGTTTGCAGTAGAAGTTTGTCTGGTATGAATTTTTGTGTTTTCGTTGGCGAGGTCAAACTAAGCATATATATTTTCAATAAGCACCATATTTCGGCGTTGATACATGTTATAGTTAACGAGAGTCGCATAGTATTGCTTTAATTTTTTAATCCCCGTATTCTTACCGTCTTGTGGGCTAATAAATTTATGGCCTGTGTAGGGTCTTCTGGACTCCCCGCCCAATCGAACAAAATGCCGCCACACCAGCAGAGAAGTCTTGCGGCAAAATTATAAGCGCAACGGGGTGCTGCTAGCTTCATCAAATACTGGCTAGTCTTCACCTTCCGGAATCTGGGTTCCCAGATTTTCCGAAATTTTTTTGAATTTCTTCTGCGATACTTAAAAATTCCGGAAATCTGGAAGTTCAAAAGCCCCTTTTTTCCGATTATTTTGATATACTTTTGGACCGGTTCATATTCCAGATGCAATTTACAGTAGACGTCAAAGAATAATCTGGAAGCCCAGATTTCGGAAGTTCCCGGAGGTGAAGACCGGCTATAAGATTAACGCTTGTGCCGCCTGGCGCCCCGTCTGAATTGCATGATTTAAGTGAATCAATCCAGAAGCGGGTGGTGAAAATCATACTTTCTCACGAATACAGTAATTATGACCAAGCGCTTAAAACTCTCCTGCTTGAACCATTAAAGAAATGACGCCTAAATTTAACAACAGATTCTCAGGGGTGGCCCGAAGCACTCAGGCCAGGGGGGGTGAGACCCCTCATTTCAACGACTCATGGATCGTAATATACGACTCGCAGGTACCAACAAAAATGAACTGTTGCGACTATGCGGCAATGACGCACATTCCCCACCAACAAATAATAGAGCCGGTGTAAAACTAGCTGCAATGGATCAGCTGAAATTATTCTTTTAATCAAAATTTTTATATACATACCTTGATAGCCTCAGCTTTACATTTCAACTTTCGCATAAGAGGAAAGCTTTCACCCGGGACAAATTAAAGCAAGCGCCGCAGGCGAATTTTTTTTTAATCTGCATCTGTCTAGAAAGGTTCTAGCCAGCCTTTAATGTGTTTCAAATCTAAAAAGTTCCAAGCCTAATCGCCAAGTAAATGACACACCGTTCCTCTAAGTAGAGAATACTATGAAATGTGCCACAGGCGAAATTTTGTGAAACGCCGAGGAGGAGACCGTCTTTTTGCAATCCCATTGAAAAGGAAAAAACAGCTTTGAAATAACAAATCTGACCGTCAAAAAAAGTGACAAAATAGTGGTCACAGAAAACAAAGTAGATTTGCTCCGTACTAAAGCAAAACAAATAATTCCTGAAAAAAAAATCCTGATTTATGGACTTAACCCGAGGAGCAGAGCGTCATTTTGCGATCCCAATGAAAAATTAAGAATATCTATGAAATCACGCCTCTGTCCATCAAAAAAGTGACAAAATAAAGCCCATAGAAAAGAAAGTAAATTTGCTCCGAACTAATAGCAAAAAAAGAACAGAACACACTTCCTCAGAAACGAAATGAGGAAAACAGATTTGCCAGTGCGTAAAAAAAAAAAATCTGGATTTACGGACGTAACGAACTTTTGGTCTTGGCCTGACAGGAGTTTACAGATATAGAAAAAGAAGCCAGGTTCGCCGACGAGACTTGAGTTGCGTTTTTTTCCCGGTGATTTAATGTACTTTTGTTTCATAATGAAAGTACCGTGTACCGTTTCATTTGTCACTCGACACACTGTACTTTCATGCCGAAACTAAAGCAGGTAAAGCTACAGTGAGCTCCATCTGAAGAATTGCAACAACTGGTTTGCAGAATTTGATTCTACGCGAATACACAGCAAATCAAGACGAGAAGTTCGCTTTTAGAATATCTTAAACATAAAAGAGATCATTTTTGAGTTGTACGAGTGTCCTGAATTCTACGAAGTCTTTTCAGATGTGCTTTAACACTAGCATACAGGGGCGTAACGTAGGGGAAGACACACTTCTTTCGCGGGTCTCCTGTCATTTGATTTCTGATGGCTTTTCCATTCTGTTAAAAAAAAAAATTCTTTCTTTTTTCACTTATAGCCAAAGATGACCAAAAATCAATGCACACAACCTTGCCTCTCGCTTTTGGTCTATAAGGTATTTCAATGTTACCAGTCAGACTTCACTTTAACAACTAACCTATTGTAATTTTGACAGGCTAAGATCTGAAAGACCGAAGTTAGGCAGATCCAAACCCCATGGGAGTAGAACAGGTAGCCGCATTGCTGCCCCCAGGAATCATGTCTGCGACCTGTCGGGTTACAAAACCTGGTTTAAACGACTTCTTCGCGGACTGGCTTACGACTGAAGCTGTGCAGAGATAAAATTTTAAACCAAATTTAAACGACTCGGATTATTTTTTATTAAAATGAATGTCCGGGACATCCGAGGCCAAAATAAACGACTGATACAACTTAGCAAAATGCCATAATAAACGACTGATACGACTTAACAGAAGGCAGGGGGGGTGAGTCACCCCCCCTTCGGGCCACCCCTGCAGATTCTGGTAAGAAAATTTTGCAGTCAAACAGATTCCGCCACCTCCTTCTCGAACAACTCCCTGAACCGACTTACCCAACGAGACACTCAAATTTACTCAAGCCGTTTCCAGCATTAAGTACCGCACGTCGGCTCCACTCATTCTCCCCCCTTGTTACTAATTATTTTAATAACCAATAAAATTCACGTTTATTGTTCATTTGTGCTTGTTCGGTTTTTGATTTGTTTCTGTATTTTGTCTTAAGTTTTGTTGTTGATGGTATATTATTTACACGTCTTTAGTTATTAATGTGTGCTTATTTATTTTCTCTTTGTTGCCTATTATTTAGCTTTTTCTATTGTGGCAATTTTTCCATTAAACCTTAAACTGCCATCTGAAATCATAAAACCGAACCGCCGAAAAACCGGAATGTCGGGTTTGTCTCAGAACAGGAATCAACACTACTGAAACTGAAACTAGATTTAACGAAAGAAACAGTAAAAATACAAAACACAACAGAAAAATGGTCCAAAGGTGAACGGTATACAAAGGGAGATGAAGGGTAGAGGCCTACATCTGTGATACGTGGGCTACGAGGCACTACGGAGGAACTGTCATTACCTGATGTAGAGCGTAACTTGCCAGAATAATTCCAAAATATGCCAAAGAGAAGCTCCCGTCTTCCCCTTTGAGAAGCGGTGTGAACCAAACCAATGCAGCATATTCCAGTCCCATGAGAAGTCTAGAAATGATCCAAAACGTTAAATAAATACCTAGCATGGATAAATTTGACATGGGGATATAGCTCAGTGGTAGAGCATTCGACTGCAGATCGAGAGGTCCCTGGTTCAAACCCGGGTGTCCCCTTTGACTTTTTGCAATGTCAACTTTTACATGCTCTAAAACAACAACTAACAAACATGTCAACTTTTACATGCTCTAAAACAACAACTAACAAACATGTCAACTTTTACATGCTCTAAAACAACAACTAACAAACATATATTTTGTGAGGCATTAGTAGCCAAAATGTTATTTTGTGAGGCATTAGTAGCCAAAATGTTAGGGGGGGGAGGGGGAGCAAGGTTTTTAGCGACTATATTGCAGAAAAAAAATACTTTTTTTAAGAAAAAATTACTGTTTTGACGAAAATCAACAGATTTTAGAAAAACTGACCGTCTTTTACGAAAAATCGACCGTTTGGAAGAAAAAAATCGACTGTTTTTACGAAAAAACGCGGCATAAGTGACACCTCTGAAATCAGCAAAAAAAGAAACTAGCGTAGGTTACTCCCTTACCAATCTGAAATGCTACCTTGCAGTCTCGCAGTAAAGGAGAAATTACAATCTTTTACCTTTCAACTTTTGTTTTCTGACAGGAATGTCAACAGAACTTTCACAAAAAAAGGATATCCGTTTATTTTTGTTCTCCAAAAAAGAAGCCAATGGGGTTGCTACACCCTATCGAGCCAAACGGGGCCGGTACAGACAAAAAGAAAAAACGAAAATATAAGTGGAAGGAAAGAAGCCTCCAAGAATAAAACTGGTCCACGCGAGGACCTAGCCTGACGGAAGGGCACCAACAAAACCGATGTACGGTAAAAAAAAAAATATATCATCTGAAATTACGTACGCAAAAAGGGGACACCCGGGTTTGAACCAGGGACCTCTCGATCTGCAGTCGAATGCTCTACCACTGAGCTATATCCCCTCAGTATCTATATCAGCTGACAGATTGTTGTGCCCATTGGTGCATGTCCGTTCTTGGGGGAGGAGAGACCAACAATCGGCCGCGTCCGGCTACGGTTTTCGTAATAAACGATGGATTGACTGATCGATTCATAACAATGTTGATCATAAGCTGATGAATATTTACCTTGGCCGATTGTAATGACAAGAGCCCATATTTCTATAACACTACACTAAGCTCTATTATTGCCTATCACGTGATCATCACGGCAGCACAAAACTACAAGTTCTTTTGATTTTAAGTTCCGCAGAAAGCGAGGGGTTGCCTACTCTCGATTTTAGCGTAGAGCAAGTGCGCGGTGCTCAGCCGGTGCCGATACCGGCTAGGCCGGCACCGGTTGCCACGTGTTAGAATATTAGAATCAGCATATTTATAAGCGGGATCGCCTATTTATGGCCAGAACCGGTGAATTGAATTGAATTTCGACCGATCCCGTGAAAGAGTGTACATCAGGCGCCGGTGAGTGTGCAACCCCTCGGCGGAAAGCAACCCGGAAACATCTCCCCCGACACAGAAGTAGCCAAAACCTGGCAGGTGCCAATACGTACTTTACGGTCTTGAAGGCCGCCGGTTACTCTATACCATATGCTCTGGGCACACTACACTGCAAAAAGTTTCTCCGAATAAGGATGCAGTATTTGCTACTGGGATTAATCTTATCTCTATTGGGGTAAAATTAATTCAAATTAGGGATAATTTTATCTCAACCCGATGAAAAATGTGTAGCCTGCGTAGTAGTATGGTAGTAGTACGAAAATGTTGCATGTAATACTATGTAATAGCAAAGAATACTATCATTTAATGTGCCTCAGACTGGTCCAATCTAATGGGAGAGTAGTCTTCTACAATAGGATAGTTTTGTAGATAGTATAATGCTGTCGTAGTCTCTATGTTGTGTTTGGTTTCCTCTTGTTATAGTATTTCCTTCTTCTTTTCTTTTTTTTTTCATACTCCGTGTATGCCATGTGCTTTTTGATGGGTGAAATCCAGTAGCATCCTGTCTTGCCATAGTAGCATCCAGTCTTGCTAATAGTAGCATATAGCAGTATGCAGTAACACGGTAGCCTTGAAGTAGAAGCATGTATTAGCATCGTTAGTAATGCATGCAACTTTTTCGTACTACTTCATAGTACTATTTTAAGATAAATTTTTCATCGGGAATAAAGACAAGATTAATCCCAGTAGCAAATACTGCAAGATTTTTTGTTACAGTGTAGCCTGCTAAAAAACAATTTTAAATGGTTGCTTTTAGAACTCAATTCTGAGGGCCCAGAGTTCGACCTTGGATAACTCGTGTTTGGCATACACCATACAATATTGCCGGCTATTCCGAACTGAACATATACGACGTCTTCTATGGCTGGACCAATATCAGGGATTCTTGGCGGATTTGGTGTAGTTTGGAGCTATTTACTAGCCTCAAATCTACTCTATTAAAGCATACCTCGTACTATTTACTGTTTAAACTCCAAGAATTAAAACTAGTTGAATCCTGTAAAATTAGGCTCTGCTTTGAACAAATTATCCACAGCTTTAGCTGTTTTAAGCCTCTTCGCAGGCCCACTGAATTCTAGCAAAAACTCGGCATTCAGACAACCAATTTAATGAATCGGCAGCATGACAAAAGAGCTATCGTCGGGAGCATAATGCGCATGTAAAATAGTGAATTCTGGCAAGTGCAAAGATTAGTGAGTGTCGTTAGCGACTCGAGCGGGCTTAGAATGTACTGTATGAAATTTGCGTTTCTGGGCTTAAGAATTAATAAACAGAATTACGGAAGTAGGTTGCATTGGCGTTACAGACACGACGGGTCCTTTCTAAAGACCTTTTTCCGCGACAAAACCGTGGGCCACACAGCGTTTGTTTGTCGCGGAAAGACGATTGTGTGCCACATCGTCGAGCCCGAGGTCGAGCCACTAGTTGAAACTCGGGGAAACGCCGTTTTGTCTATTTTTTTGGGCGGTAATTTCAAATATCTGAAAATAAAATAAAATTCATGTAAAATCTCAATAAATAAAACTCCACGCTTATTCCCTTACCTTTCTTTGCAAAAAGCATCCTCAGTTTTAAGTCTATATAGTTGAAAAATTAGTTAGCTTTATTGTTTAGACACTATTTTGCTGCTTAACTTGAATTTCCCGCCAGAATCGACCCACAAAATCGACTCCCCAGTTGTTTGTCGAATTTGAGCCACAAAACGAGCCACGAAAATTTTTTTGGTCGCGGAAACACACCTGTGGGCCGCACGAAAGAGCGCGGAAAGACTCTTTTCGGGCCACATTCGACTCACAAACTGTTTGTGGGAGCACGGAAAAACGCCTTAAGTTTCTGATTTTTGCATCAGGAAGTTCCTTTTCAGAATCAACTGTTCTCACTGTTACTGCCTAGTGAATAGTCTATTTCTACACGGGCATAGAATACAGATGAAACTGTAGTGCTTCAAGTACGTTTGCTTGTGAAGGGCTTCCTTCCGAAATTCGCCGTTTTTCATTTTCTGTCCCCTTCAGTCCAGGATCCTCGTGTCCAGCAGTCTTCTGCTTATGACCATGTCTGGACCAGAGCAAAAATAACACCTGAGCCGATGCAGAGCAAAATAACACTATCGGGTAGCGCCCAGACCTATCCTTTCCATGCTTCGCAAAAATACTCGTAGCGCCGCCCAGTGCGCTTGCGGCATTTAAAGCGAAACAAACTTGCGAGTTTAGAAATTTCTAGTAAAGCTAGGATACGGTCTGCACACATTGTAGAAACAGGGGAGTTTATATCTTTTATTATGCTGTGTTCAAAATATAAAGTTGTTAGAGCCAGCGCTGGTGCAAGACTGATTCGAGTTTCAGTAGGGACGTTCTCTATCGCTAGTGGTGCTAGTGTCATTGCTATTCGAGTATGTCACTTTTTTCAAGTCTTGGCGCTACTCCCTAGTGTTATTTTCGCCTGGGGCGAAGTACTATATTGTGAGTTCAACCCATCTTGATAGAGGCCTGTGACTTTCTTCTTGACGCCCCGAGCTTTCCATTTCCATTTATTTATGTTTAGTTGTTTTTGCTATGTGGTGGCCTCCGTTTGTTATCTTTTCAAAATAAATAAATAAGGAAAACCAGTGCTTTTAATGACGCAAGAGTTTCCCGACACTACAAACGCGACACACCTATGACTTCAACTGCTTGCCAGCTTTTGGCGTCAGGGGAAATAAAAGCAATCAACGCAATGGCTAAACAAGAGTATTATTTATGTTTGGGGACGACTTTGCCGAGTGCCGGTGGGTTTGTGGGGCATGTTCCCGTCTAATGGTGAGTCATGGAATCATTGATATTTATTTATACAATTGGTCATACGTGTTGTGGCTCAGAGGGCCCCATCCAATTTCGTTATCATTCCCAACCAAGATGTAAACACATATGCCATCTATGCAATAAGTTCAGGTTACTACCGGTAGATGACGTGTGTCTTTTTTTTTTTTATCGTCATTGCGACCTACTTCTTTACCTGGATGTTGCTGATCCGTCATCAGCATCATCCCGTCCGGTAGCCATTAGTCATCAACTTACCATCTTGTTGACAACGAGACTTTTTTTAATAGTATATAGCTGAGTGTACGTTTATTTTACCGAGAGAGAAAAAGAAGGGTGCGTCTGAGCCCTAGGCTACCTAGGACATCCCTACCCCTCGTTTGTTGATTGGTTTCGAGACTGTAGCCTGTTTTCAGAGGAAATCACGCTATCCACAATGTCCCAGTGACCCTATTCAAGACCTAGCCTTAACCACCACCCTCGAGACCATATCAATATGTCAAATATATAGTGTGTTTTTTTATCTACATGAAAATAATGTTGCCATGTTTATTTACATTGTTTTGTTTAAGTGTTTTAATATGTATACTTTTGTGTATTTTATTGATACTCCGCTGTTACGCAAAAAGCGGGTCATAAATAAATAAATAAATAGGTTTGTTCTTTATTGCACTGGGTTTTTTTCAATTTGACCTCGTGTCTCCGGCTTGACCCTCTATATATTATCATTTTGTACAGAAGTGTAAATTAAACCTTGAACTTCCCCTGCAATCGCTACGCTCAATGTTAAATCTTTGAGCCCAAGCTGACTTTGAAACATTTATTCCAGCAATGTTTTCAACGGATACATCAGCTAAGATTCTTCATAAGCGATATTTCGGCCCTTCTTGGCAAGGGCCTGACGAGGACCCTTGCCAAGAAGGGCCGAAATATCGCTGATGAAGAATCTTAGCTGATGTATCCGTTGAAAACATTGCTGGAATAAATGCTCAATGTTATTTCTGTAGTATAACTGAAACTGTACCTGTACGGAACGGCTTTCATAAACACTTCCATCGGTTTCGGCCCAGCCGTATATTTGCTGATAGCGAGAGGAAGGATGATCTGAAGAGGGATTAGGGGAATAGCCAATAAAGCTAACTGAGCCTTTGGCACACCAGCTTCAACAAGCTTCAAGCCGGTGATGGCATCAGCAGCTGCAAATCCAATCTAGAACAAGAAACAAGAGTTGCGTTTTTGCAGATACCATGGTATCTGTTACCACGGTAATTGGATCTGCAATTAGTCATTTTTGCAGTTATTGTGGTATATGATAAAGGGGTACTCTGCAAAAATGACTATTGCCGAAATTGCACTTTTCGAAGTCATCCCAAAAGAACAAGAGCTACGAGCTCATATGGCACTTGTTACGAGTAGGCACGGCTCGGTTATGTCAATGATATATCTAGTGTTTGCTAGGTGTCTTCCCACCAAGTTTCACTCGATCTCTCCACTCATAGCTTTTTCCAATATTTCCGGTTCTCCCCTCCAGCTCCCCCCAAAAGTCACCGGATCCGGTCCGGATTTTAAGTGGGTCGTCTGAGGCATGAGGCCTTTCCAAATATCAAGTTCCATCGAGATCCGATCACCCGTTCAAAAGTTATAAATACCTCAAGATTCCGGATTCCCCCTCCCTCCACTCCCCCCACAGTGCCCGAATTGGCTCGGTTATGTCAATGATGTATCTAGTGTTTGCTAGGTGTCTTCCCACCAAGTTTCATCTCGATCCCTCCACTCACAGCGTTTCCCAAGATTTCCGGTTGCCCCCTCCAGCTCTCCCCAAAAGTCACCGGATCCGGTCCGGATTTTAAGTGGGTCATCTGAGGCATGAGGTCGTTCCAAATATCAAGTTCGATCGAGATCTGATCACCCGTTCAAAAGTTATAAATACCCCAAGATTCCGGATTCCCCCTCCCTCCACTCCCCCCACAGTGCCCGAATCGGCTCGGTTATGTCAATGATGTATCTAGTGTTTGCTAGGTGTCTTCCCACCAAGTTTCATCTCGATCCCTCCACTCATAGCGTTTCCCAAGATTTCCGGTTGCCCCCTGCAGCTCCCCCCAAAAGTCACCGGATCCGGTCCAGATTTTAAGTGGGTCGTCTGAGGTACGAGGTCTTTCCAAATATCAAATTCCATCGAGATCCGATCACCCGTTCAAAAGTTATAAATACCTCAAGATTCCGGATTCCCCCTCCCTCCACTCCCCCCACAGTAACCGAATCGGTTCGGTTATGTCAATGATGTATCTAGTGTTTGCTAGGTCTCTTCCCACCAAGTTTCATCTCGATCCCTCCACTCATAGCGATTCCCAAGATTTCCGGTTGCCCCCCTCCAGCTCCCCCCAAAAGTCACCGGATCCGGTCCGGATTTTAAGGGGGTCGTCTGAGGCATCAGGTCTTTCCAAATATCAAGTTCCATCGAGATCCGATCACCCGTTCAAAAGTTATAAATACCTCAAGATTCCGGATTCCCCCTCCCTCCACTCCCCCCACAGTGCCCGAATCGGCTCGGTTATGTCAATGATGTATCTAGTGTTTGCTAGGTGTCTTCCCACCAAGTTTCATCTCGATCCCTCCACTCATAGCGTTTCCCAAGATTTCCGGTTGCCCCCTCCAGCTCCCCCCAAAAGTCACCGGATCCGGTCCGGATTTTAAGTAGGTCGTCTGAGGCATGAGGTCGTTCCAAATATCAAGTTTCACCGAGATCCGATCACCCGTTCAAAAGTTAAAAATACCTCAAGAATCCGGATTCCGCCTCCCTCCACTCCCCACACGGTGCTCGGATCGGGGAAGTGACTATTTCCAACTTAATCATTTGGGGTCCCTGATACGCCTGCCAAGTTTTATCGTCCTAGCTTATGTGGAAGTGCCCGAACTAGCAAAACCTGGACAGACCGACGGACGGACAGAAATTGCGATCGCTATATGGCACTTGGCCGAAGGGCAAGTGCCATAAAAACTGATATCCAGTTACACCACTAAGTGCTAAACTTCTTTCTTACTAATCTGACAAAATTTGATGAAAGTGAGATGACTTTTCAGATACCAAGACCAGTTACCACGGTCGGACCGTAGTATCTGAATATATCGGATCCCACGATACTGCAAGAACGACTTTAGACCGTGGTAGCAGATACCATGGTATCTGCAAAAACGAAACTAAGATTACAAACTCAGACCAGGAACTTGTAACACTATGCCAGAATAAAAAAATTGCGTAAGCCAGAGGTCTAACAAAGCTCTGTCAGATTCTCCCCAGAAACGATGTTAAAGGACCTGTCTTACCTATAATACTAACGCAACCTACTTCTACAATCACTCCATATATTTCTAAACCCGGAGACCCCAATTTCGTACGGTAAAATCTAACCCCTCCACCACAACCACGCTTATTTTCTCACTTGCCGTGTTTTACTACCTTCGATGTGTATCACGCTGTCGACGGTTGTCTGCGAGAAGTTTTTCCATCAGAAAACCCGGTTATGTACATTGGTTCCCATGTTTTAGCATAGTCAACGGGTCTCGGAAAGGGCTTAAAATAGCCAAACGTGTGTTATTTGTTGAAAGCCTGGTTATTTGTTGAAAGCCTAGTTTTAAAGTATTCAAATATTTTAAAATACTGTAAGTTGAAGAGTAAATAGTGCGAGGGGTCCTTTAACCATAGACTAGAACGTGTTTTTTGGCATTACTATAGCCTTAGAAAGAGGGTATTAGCGAACGCACACTGCTTCTTGTTCGAACGCTGAAGAACAACACTATAGTTGCGTTTTTGCAGATACCATGGTACCTGATACCACGGTCTATAGTCGTTTTCGCAGTTACCGTGTTATCTGGTACCACGGTCAAAAGTCGTTTTTGCAGTTACCTTGGTATCTGGCAAGGTACCTTCGTATCTGATATTCGGATACCATGGTAACTGCAAACACGGCTAATTGCAGATCCAGTTAATATTCAGACACCCAGTAACTTCAAAAAAGACTAATTGCAGATCTAGTTACCGTGGCAACAAATACCATGGTATCTGCAAAAACGCAACAATTTTATCTCATCGATTCTTGGTAAGACTCAAGCCTCCCTTCCAGAATTTATCTGCGGTTGGTTCCCAGATGTAAAATAAGTAGCGCGTCTGCAGGATACGCATCCAACGATAGTTCGACTATTCGATCCGCTTTCCAAAAAGCAAAACGAAAATTCACCACGCGAAAGAATTCATGGAAAATGATTCCACCTATAAGGACTTTTAAACAGCCAAAATAAATAGAAAATCTACGCATATGGTTGTCACTTGGAACGTACAAATTTATAACAATGAAATCAGTGTCCAATTACGAACACAAAAATATAAAAATTCAATAAATACCAACGGGGCAAAACTTACCGAGCCTAAATTTAGTTCAAATTGTGGGAGACACCTATTACGGTCGCTTATTTTATACATTTTTCTTTTTTAAGTCAACTGAACCGGGTCGTCCAAGCTCAGATCATACATCGTCGATATCATCCACATAACTTTGCACGAAACTTTTCATTCTCGTCGTCGATTCGCTTTCCACACTATTTGCTTCGGCTCCAAAATTAGTGAATTATAATACCGTTCCAAAAAGAGAAGCGAATTCAAACCAAGTCGCAAAATGCCCCACCCCCACATTCCAGTAGACAATCCACAAAATATTAAATTAAACCCACTCTCCCTCTTCCACGGCCGGTACACAATGCAGAGTGCTACCCCGTCCCCGGCGGAGAGGCCGTTAATATTTCCCTCCACTCCATCAGATAGACTTGCCCCCCCCCCCCCCCGCAAGTATACGCCTGCATGGTAGTAGCCTAAAATTAGGGCTTTATCCGCCCGACATTTGCTGTAAATTACCGTATCTCAAGATTGAAACACTAGGCTTGACAGTGAATTTAAACTGGATCATGAAGGTCTTACGTTATAGACATTCCACTAGTCAGCTGTCTTAATTACGTTGAGACCAAGTCTACTATTGCAACATTCCGTAAAGGACCCTTTTGCTTACTCTGCCTTTCATAAGGATTTTCATTTTAATGCAACCTCGGCTCTTGAAACTTTTATTTTCTTTAGTTTTGGTTTACTTTTGAGGTACAATATTCTCATTTCTACTTTATATATAAAATATATATTTAAATAAAGTCGTTAAAAAAATAGTACATTAAAACTAATATTATCCCTAGCTTCCTTACGGGATTATAAGATTCTGAAATCCCCGCCTTTCGCCATTCTTTCGTATTGTACAATTGTACCTAAGCCTTTTTAGCGTTTTTTGAGCCTAGCCGAGTTTTGAAAGTCACGCAAAGAAATTTAGAAGGAAGATTCAATATCCGTCAACAACTCTTTTACAAATAAGCACATGCAAAGTTTCAAAGCATTATTTTCATTTTGGAAGACATGGTAGACCATCAGGTCTAACTTCTGTTTTGGACTGTTTTCGTTTTGCTCGGTTTTCCCACTTCTTAACCAAGAAGGCGCGTTCAATTTTCAAATATTTTGAGTCCAGCCGGAGAGAGGGAGGCTGGATAAAGTCGTCGAACGCTAACAAGAAAATAGCTACTTTCTTGTGGAAAAGTAATTGTATTTTTGGAAACGATATTTCTCTGCCGTTTCATCTTGAAAAGGTAATTGTTATAGTAAGAGTTGTGCTTTAAGTGACCGAAAAAGTTGTGATATCCTTACCTTACAAGTAAGTAGAAATATAACTAGCGTACGAACGCTAGGCAACTTTATAATATGCCACAGAAGTTTGTAGGTTTCCACAACCCCTCTGTCGGCCTCAATCGCGCCATGGTCTTTGTCTTTCTCTAAGCTGTCCGAGTCGGCATCAACTTCATGCTTGAACAGCCAAACTAAAGTTGTGGTGACCAGGAATACAACTCCCCAAAAGAAGAGGAAAGCTGCAAAAAGGATGTAATACGGTTAAAGCAAACGTTATTAGCAAAGGTAGGCAAGGTTTCCAAAAAAGAACTAAAACAGATATTTGTTCTTTATAGCCTGTTCACACGGGGCTGAAACATCGGCCGATTCTCAATTTGGGTTTTTTGGATTTGCTGCAACCGCTAATTACGCGCGTAAATCAGCCGCTGATCTTCCAAATAGGCGCATATTTTCATAGCGGTAAACCGATCGGGATAGATAAACCCGTTGGAATGTAACCTTCGATGACTCTGCGGATAGTTAACAGATAGTGATTCGGGGAAGACGGTCAAACTTGACGAGTTTTGGATCAATCCAGTTCAAATTCTGACAGACCAATGTCAGAATTTGAATTTTCACATTAAGCATCCCAGAAGTACTAAATGATTTCGGAGAAAAGTTAGAATAGTTTTCTAATTTCAACAATGTATGTTCTGTTTATGTCTGATATTTGCTTTGTCATTTTTCTTTGAAAAAAGTAATAATTCATATAATTCTTCCATTCAACCCTCAATGATAAGTAACTGAACAACCCTTAATAATTGCACTCTCTTCTCTGGTTCATATTTAGTATTCTTTATTTTGTATGCTTTCTATCAAAACAAACATATTTGAAGTGTTTTTTGTTTGCTTTTTATCTTAAAAGTGCCGAGTTGCCTGAAAACTATAACTACCCAGTTTATGGCATTTATCTACTCTAAACTACATTTGACTTTTACACACACATTATGTTTAGTTTTAAGTTTATATATTTTGTCACATCAAAAAATAATAATTTTTTAGTTCTCCCGTCGACCCCAAACAGTGATCAGTCGTATGAACAGATCAGTCGCTGTTTACGCGAGTATATCGGTCCTGTCGAACAAGCTGTTACTGCTGTGGTCAAACGTAGCCTAAATGTAACGTAAGCTCTGTCGTGACTACTTACTTGTTAGACGTTTTTTTTCTTTTCATTCTCACATCTGTATGGGCAAATTCTCGCCCTCCTGACAACCCCAAGTCCTTGCAGGTATCCGACTGATGTGTCCGACGAACTCGTCGTTAGCAGAAATCCGGCCGAATATAACAAAGGCTCCGCGACGGCTTAGCCACCCTTACACATAACAAAACAGACGTCATTCTTTAGCAAGGTTGACGTTCCATCCATTATTGCGAAAAAGAAATTGTATTATTTGATCAAGGTCTCGGGCTATTCTTATTAACTATGTTTTTAAACATTCCAGTTTACACATTTAGCGGCTAAGTAGCCTAAATTAATTTTCTTGATTCTCGTGTTCACATGGATCCACTTTGTAAAACACAAACGGCAAATCTGCCACGGCCAAGAACTACCTTTACACTCGTCCGACAAGAAGTGTCTCTCGGACAGCCAACAAACCTCAGCTAGTGAATCCACCTGCGCACAACAGTGAACGTTATTTAAATTCATTCGTGCCTTATTTTATCCGTAGTTTTAATGTGACTTACAGAATTTTAACCATGTATGACAAATCCCGTGCATTTTGTTAGATCAGAATTTTGGATTGATTGATTGATTGATTGAACATATGAAGAGCGATCCCAACTACGGCACACAGCTCGTCAAAGCCACTTTCTACTCCCGTCGTGGATTCACTTTCGATAAGAATCCGCTTCGGTTCCCGAAACAAGCGGAGGGCCAAAATATCTTTCCAACGTGAAGCGAGCTTTAGCTGAAGTCACGATAACGGCTAACGACTAAGAGAGCAGAGTTTTCTAGACACAAGAGTCACCTTCTGGCCAATCTACTTCATTTTCTTAATCGTCTCCTCTGAAGCCTCTTGCCCACATAACCCGGATTCTCCTAAATTCGGCGTCGTTAGCGAAAAAAAGCGCCGCAGCGTTTCGAGTCCATGCCAAATTTTGTCCGCGTCACGTCGCGGAAAAGATCCCCGTTATATGGGCATCAAGCTTGATAAAGACTAATTTCTTCATTCACGAACTAGTGGAATTCTAAAATCTGGCTGTGATTAGTATTAAGCTACTTACAAGAAAGATTGAGTAATCCTTGTGGCTCTGGAGTAGATCTCAGGTATTTGTTGCAGAAGTCAGCCGACTCAAGAGCAATGAACAAAACGTATCCCAGAAAGTAGCCAGCTGTTTGACCGACGCTGTTGCAGGTAGAAGCATACCCAACGTTTCGCCTGGAAATAATGTTTTTCTATTGTAGGAGTTATAATATTGATAATCCATAAGAAATTGCAGTAATGAATAGAGATTTTCA
This sequence comes from Branchinecta lynchi, assembly GCA_023053575.1. NCBI lineage: Eukaryota > Metazoa > Arthropoda > Branchiopoda > Anostraca > Branchinectidae > Branchinecta > Branchinecta lynchi. Next base: position 1,936,440 of record JAKZAP010000005.1, read on the forward strand.
GTCGACTTCTTGGCTCAAGAAGTCATCAGTACAGTTCAGTTGCCAATCCGACAACCTAGACACAGATTAAAATACGTTTCAAGTACATGGTAGGCAAATACAAATAAAAGAGAAATATGTGTTGCACAAACCTTTTCAACATTGTGATTGCCCAGCCGTCCACAGCAATATCCTGAGTTGCAGCTAAGAAATTCAACAAAAAGAAAACAGCCGTCAGCATCCAAACATTAACATGCTCTTGTTGTTCACTTATTAAGTCCGAGCTTCCTGCCATGTACAACATAGCAAGCCCTAAGAGATACTGAATGGGAACTAGCCATGTCTTTCGTCTTCCCATAGATTTAAAGTAAAGAGAATCAACTAAGGGAGCCCAAAGCAGCTTCAGACTAAATGGCCAATACACTAAGCTGAAGGTTGCTTGATCTTTGTAGCTAACATGTCGATTCTGCAATAGCATTGGAATACTGGCAGAGAGTCCAAGAGGTATTCCCTGAAGAATGTACAATAGAAGCAACAGCAGAATGTTTTGGCCATCTCCATCGAATCTCGACTTCATCTGATATTCAAGCTGAAAAAAAAGTACTTGATAAATGAGGAAAAGAATTTATTCTGCCTGAAAGAAAATTTTAGGAATGGCAACTTAACAAAATACAATTCCTAAGAAGATTACTATTTAAGGTGGTTTGGTCCACAAATTGGTGGCTTTCCCGCTTGTTAGCTGCCATATTCTAGGCCAAATTATATTGTTCAGGTTTAATGGAGCACAATAGGTTAGTGTAACTGGAAAATAGCCAGTCATTGCAAGATTATAGTTGCATTTTTGCAGGTATCATGGTATCTGATACCACTGTAACTGGATCCGCACTTGTTGTTTTACAATTACCATGGTATCTGATACTACATTTGCTTTACAAAAATTGCCCAATTTATGTTTTGGGAGTCATCCGAAAGGAAAAACTGGTATTTACTTACACAACAAGTATCAAACTTCTCTCCCACCATTTGACAAAATTCTAGGCTCTTGTGTTGGTGATGATAAAGTTGAGATGACTTTTTCAGACACCACAATCAGTTACCCAGGTCGCGAGCCATGCTATCTGAATATTAGATACCACGGTAACTGCAAACAAATCCTTTTGACCATGGTATCAGATACCATGGTAACTGTGAAAACAACTTTCAACCATGGTATCAGATATTATGTATCTGCAAAAATGCAACTAATGAGGTGGCCTAAGGCTGACTTATTTAGGAAACCTGTAATAGATATTTCTTTCACTGCAGAAAATAGATAAGGAAAAATAAAAAAATGTGTTTTGATGGCACTTACCTTCCAGTGTCATATACTAATCACTTTTCCGTTGGTCTGTCTGGTCATCGCGAGGTACGGTACTTCCAGATGTGTTAGGATGATGCAACTTAACTTGGCAGGCATATCAGGGACCCGACCAAACCAACTTGGAAATTGTCATTTCCCAGATCTAACCACCATGGGGGGAGTGGAGGGAGGGGGGATATGGAATGTTGACATATGTATAACTTTCGAAGGGGGAATCGGATCATAATGAAACTTGATATTTGGACAAACGAACAGTTACTTTAACTTGGGACTGAATGGTAGAATGAAGAACCAACATACCTATTCAGGTATTTTCAGGTGCCCTTAATTTAATTACCTACTTTTGGCAACTGGTTGTTGACTTAAGTCACAGGAAGTACAGGAAAATGGCAAAGTAGAGAAGTCAACAACATTCAAATAAGCATACCTCTAATGTACTCTATTGTTTCAGTTTCAGCCAGTAGGCTAATCCAGTCAGGTAACTGGTTTGGTTACTTTTATGTTTTATCTTTGGTATTTAAAATGTACAACAGCAAGTCAAAGTGTCAGGCAATTCTTACCTTTGGTCTTTCAGAGAAAGCTGAACTAAGATGGAATGGATGACCAAATGGTTGTTGGTCCACACACACTACACTTTGATCTTAGCCAATTTAGAGCGTGTTCCATCCTACTTACCGTAGTTACTACGCATGACGTCACGAATTCTGGCTTTTTGCCGTCAAGGCTGGAACGATTTTTCTATTTTCCAGCAGGATCTCACGCCAGGGGCGAATCCGACCAATCACGTTCCAGAGATGCGTAGTTACTACGCTTACCACGCTCCCGAGCATGGTAAGCAAATAGTAACTATTAGTTACTATTCCGACAAGGTTGGAACGGTCAGCGTAGTAACTTTTCGTGAGGATGGAACGGAAATAGTAACTAATAGTAACTATTGTTACGAGGGTGGAACACGCTCTTAGAAGCTGTGCCTGTTGCCGTAACTTTCGAATTTCTTGCGGTGACGTGACTACTTTAGACAAGTTGATGAGATCGAGAGAAAATCCCTCATGGAATTAGCAAAGCTACAATAAAAATTTAGTAAAATTCCTTTTTGATTTTTCTAGTGAGAAAAGAAAAGGGTACGACTCCGTTCAAGGCTTCTTTTTCGACCTAACGTGTTGAGATCTACAGATAGATAGATCCAGGATAGGCCACGAGTGGATCACCACTATCATCAATTCGCAGCCGTGCGCAAAATCATCAAAGGGAGTTTCAAAGCTCTGTGTTCCTGATCTTGCTGAGTTGGTCCAAACTAAGTTGTATCGTAATTCCATACAAATGTGACGTCTTACCCATTTGATCTATTTTACCTAAGAAAACGAAAAATTGTAGTTTATCCCTATCGGTGAGTATATATTCTAATGTATATGCATAGAGCCGAGCGGTGTTTACGTTAATAAGACGGTCTAGGTGTCAGGGGCGTCTCAAGGGGGTGGGGGGGGGGGTTGCTCCCCCCTTACGTTTCGGGCATTCAGTCAAATTCTCGCCGAAGGTGATAAATTCGGTCAAAACGGGCATTGCATTGCATTCCTTACCGAATTCGGTAATTCGGTCGCACTCGGTCAGTCCATTTCATAATTAAATTCGGTGAGATTCATTTGGTTCTGGTTCTTTAGTCCGTTTCTATTACTCGACTTGCCAAATTCGGTTGTTTTAGGTGGTTCTTACAATAGTTTTATTCCATTACGAAATTATATACCGTTCTCGTTCTGTTCCTTATTTTTTAGTTAGTTTTTCGGTACAACACGAATTCATTATTTACTTCGACCCAGTTACTGAGTTTGGTAATTTAAGTGGCATTTACTTAGCTCTCGTTCTTTATCATTTACGAATTACGGTAGCTTCAGCTGGTTGCTGTTCATTTTTGTACTTCTTAGGACTGCACTACTTCAGGAATAAACACGTCTCTTGACGGGAAAACTAGCCTACTTTGTTTGATGTAAATTGCGAACAAATGTACTTTGTATCTACTTTACCCTGGATCGCCCCTTTCGTTTCGCCAGACAGCTCTGGGTTTAATAGGTAGTCTTGGGATCGCAAAAAGGCACTTTCATCATCAGTGTTTCCATAAAATTTCGCTTGTGGCGCATTTCGCGGTCTTCACTAGTTACCCTTGGTTCACACTACTGCGATTTCGCGCGACATACGACACAAATCGTGCGACAAGCAAAGTAGAACTTTGCGTTTTGTCGCAGTGTCGGATGCGTTGAAATATTTCAACTGATGACATAACGCACGCGATTCTCGAGGGAAAGAGAAGAAAAAACAAAGACTAGTCAATTTTCAAGACTAAAAATTGCTCTACCTTGGTCTGACTGTAATTCTAGAATTACTGAATGCAAAACATCTTCTGAACAAGGGCTGAATGCTCATATGGCACTTGCAAGAATAGGCAAAATGTTGGCGGGAGTTTTTTGTTTGGGAGTTTTGTACAGAGTCGAATATTATTTTATTATACACTAGTAGGTAAAAAGTACTGTAAAAGGCATTTCTAGAACTCCTCTTCTTCGTTGGGCGGTTCAATGGTCTTCAATGTGGTTACGACATTTATATCAATTACGTTTCTTCTTTGAAGTGTTGCTGCGTAATATCCGGTTTCGAGGAGACGGACCTCTGCTTCGTCTAGGGTTTCGCCTGCTAGTAGCTAGAAGGCATTGTTTGATAAAAAGTACTTTTCGACCTTGCGGTGAATATGCGCACTTTAAGGGAGCTAGAACCTCATTTATAAGCAAAACCCTTAAGGCAAAAATGGTAATGGGCTCATGGGGATCATGAAAATGCATATTTTGCTTAAAAGTATTTTTCTTAATTTGCGGTCATGATTGGCACTTTAAGGAATGGTCGGATTTTGAACCCTTAAACTCCCCCCTCAGGCGCCTGAGCCAATCCGGTTCTGTAAAAGATTTATCCGGAGCATCTGTTAGTTATTCCCACAAAGCTCCATCCCGATCTCTCCAGTCTAAGCCGGTCACGTATCCCCCCCCCCCACCCCAGTTCTTGTCCCAGTTCTTGACGACGAAACTTGGGAGGCGTATCAGGGACCCTATCAAACTGACTTGTAAATAAAAATTTACTCTATCCGATAGTCGTGGGGGAGTAGAGGAAGGGGAATCCGGAATATTGAGTCGTGCGTAACTTTGGAACGGGTGATGGAATTTGAGTGAAATTCTGTAATTGAACAGAGGTCATGTCTCTGGTGATCTTTTTCATGTCTGGACCGGATCCGACAACAACTGGGGGGGGGGGGGGATACGTGTCCGGCTTAGACTGGAGAGATCGGGATGGAACTTTATGGGAATAACTAACAGATGCTCAGGATAAATCATTTACAGAACCGGGTTGGCTCAGGCGACTGTGGGGGGAGTGTAAGGGGGAGTCCGGAATTCAGGTGATCGCTAGTAGAGGTACTTCCAGGTGTGCTAGGAAGATGAAACTTGACTGGAATATTAGAAATTCGACAAGATTGGTTTCAAAATCGCCATTTTCAAAATCCGACCATTCCTTAAAGTACCAATTATGACCGCAAATTAAGAAAAATACTTTTAAGCAAAATATGCATTTTCATGATCCCCATGAGTCCATTGCCATTTTTGCCTGAAGGGTTTTGCTTACAAATGAGGTTCTAGCCCCCTTAAAGTGCGCATCTTCACCGCAAGTTCGAAAAGTACTTTATATCAGACGATGCCTTCTAGCTACTAGCAGGCGAAACCCTAGACAAAGCAGAGGTCCGTCTCCTCGAAACGGGAAGTTACGCAGCAACAATTCAAAGAAGAAACGTACTTAATATAAATATCGAAACCACATTGAAGACCATTGAACCGCCCAACGAAGAAGAGGAGTTCTAGAAATGCCTTTTACAGTACTTTTTACCTACTAGCGTATAATAAAATAATTTCGTTTTTTTCCGGTCTCCCCCCCCAACTCCTCCATAGCTGTCGAGTCCAGTTCGGACTTCAAATGGAACATCAGAGATATGTCAATTTTTCAGGTATTAAGTTTCATTTCAATCCGATCACCCATTCGAAAGTTACACACCACTAGTTTTCCGGATTCCCCCCATCCACTCCCCTCCCAGATGGTCAGATCGGGAAACTGATTATTGCCAGGTTCGTTTGGTCTGGTCCCTGATACGCCTGCCAAGTTTCATCATCTTAGCACCGCCTAATCTATATCAACCCCTACTAAGGTTCAACAACATATTATACCAACCCCTTTGACCTTCGATTGCTCTAGCTCTCTCAACGAATTTAGGCAAAGAATGACTCATCCACGAGCAGAGCTATACTAGTGTGAAGAAAGAATGACTCATCCAGGCACAGAGCTATACTAGTGTGACGAAAGGGGTAGGGATTTGACAAAAACTAGAAAAAGTGTTTCAAGAGATTTCGGGTGTCCCCCTCCAGCCCCCCTCCCAGTTATCGGATCCGATCCGAATTTGACAATGAACATCCGAGACACCTGTTCTTGATACCTATCAAGTGTAATGCATCCCCGATCATCCGTTCCAGAGTTGTGAATGTTACTAATTACCGGATTCCCCATCTTGCCACTCCTCCACTGATGGTCGGATCGGGGAAGTGATTATTTTCCAAGTTAATTCGGTTGGGTCCCTGATATGCGTGCCAAGTTTTATCGTCCTAGGTCATGTGGAAGTGCCCAAACTAGCAAAATGCGGACTAACCGACAGACAGACAGACATTACGATCGCTATATGGCACTTGAGTAAGCTCAGGTGCCATAAAAAATCGTGTCGCACACGAACCAGCAGTGTGAACCAAGGGTTAGACAAAGGGTATTGTTGGCGTTTGAGCTGTGGAATTTTGGGGCTTGAGCCATGTAAAAAGCTAGAATTTGCATGGGAAGTAGTTAAATGTTGCCAATAAACTCCGTAAAAATCAGGTACCGTGGGTTCACCCCTCCCCCCCCCCCCCCCCCCCCCCCCCCAATGAAGAAAGGCTCGGGACGCCGGTACTAGGGCAATCACATGACGGTCCTCAACAATTGACGTCACTAAGGAATGACGAAACGACTGTATGGAATTTTGATACAATCGAGTCGACGACTTTGAGTTGGTTTGACAACTGTTATCCAGAATCCAGCTGTTATCAGCCTGTTATTCAGTAGCCTAGCTTTCTAGGCTAGTGCTGTAAGTAGGCTAGCCTGTTGCTTCACTAATTCTTGCCTGCAAGTTTTTTATTTTTAGGCTATGAACTTTGTGCATTTTTACCAAGGTTTTGGCAAGGATATGACCTCGAATTTGGCCTGACCCAGGCCAAATTCGAGGTAATATGCCTAACGCTGGATACACTATGCCAAATGCTGGATACTTGAACCTAATAAAATATTGATGATTTGAGTGAAGCTCAGAAATCAACCAATCAGAATTCATCTATAACAATGGAGTAGGTCCAGTCATACATAAATCCTCAATTTTGGGGCATGGTGCCCCAACGTCTGGGCATGCCCCAACGTATAGGCATGGTCAGGGCATGGTGGGGTGCTCATACGTTGGGGCACCATGCCGTGGAGCATGGGCATGGTACCCCTCAGTCTAGTACACTAGCCCCATTTCAGGCACAGTGCTCAAACGTCTAGCACCATGCCTGGGTGCTAGACGTTCAAGCACTGTACCTTGGATTTTATGTATGGTGCATGGATTTCAGTATACAGTGCATACAGAAAAAACACAGTTTCTGTCATCACAACTGAGCACCAGCTCGGACAGGGCTGAAATTACTACTATGAATTAGAGAAATCAAAGACCATCCTTTATATATTTTTCACAACAAAAACAAAAGGGCTCTGATGATGATGGAGATGAAAAACCTAACAGCACCCTATCTATTTTCCATGTATTTTCCCTATCTATCCACCAAGAGCCAATATTCTGGTTGGCTGCTAGGTAGAAAAAGCTCAGGCACAGGACACTTTGCATGCAAAACCCTTGACTATGTAGAAAAGGAAATGAGGTTTTTCACATCTGTGATCAGTCGAGCCCTTTTGTTTTTGTTGTGAAAAATATATAAAGGATTGTCTTTGATTTCTCTAATTCATGGCAGTAATTTCAGCCCTGTCCGAGCTGGTGCTCAGTTGTTATGACAGAAACTGTGTTTTTTGATGTATGCACTGTATACTGAAATCCATGCACCATACATGAAATCCAAGGTACAGTGCTTGAACGTCTAGCACCCAGGCATGGTGCTAGACGTTTGAGCACCGTGCCTGAAAAGGGGCTAGTGTACTAGACTGGTACCCCTGTGAAATTTGGTCAAACTGACACTGGCTACATACCTAAATAGGGTCTTCTCAGTCAACCACAAACCCCTGATTTTTGGATAGCCTATGCCAAACGCTGGGTATACCTAAGGTTTGGCATATCCTATCCCTAAAGCTGGTTACCCTATGCCAAACGCTGGATACCTCTTGTCAATCTAACTCTGACCCAGCTAACTACAGATGAATTCTGATTGGTTGATTTCTGAGCTTCAGTCAAATCATCAAAATTTGATTGGATTAGAGTATCCAGCATTTGGCATAGTGTATCCAGCATTAGGCATAGGGTATGCCAAACGCTAGATATACCCATCGTTTGGCATAGGGTATCCAAAAATTAGGGATTTGTGGTAGACTGGGTCTTCTTCCTGTCCCAGACCAAAAGATACCTGATTTCACTTTCTATCCACCCTCATTTTCCAATTTTCAAAATGTTAGAGCACTTCCAAGATACAGAGTTTTGTGGAGGCCACTTCTTTCGCAGTGGGTTTACTCTATCCTTTTCCGTGTAGTTGCCACTAGGCAGGGGCGTCACTATCCTTTTAGCGTTTGGGCGGGATGTCCCGTGTGTGCTGACAGACTAAAAGATGTGCTGACAAAATGCACTTCACGGCAACAGCACACATACCCCACTAGCACAGAATAGAACCAATGTAAAACTAACTGTAATACATCAGTTGAAGATGTTCCTTTAATGTAATTTCGTATTTTAAAGTTCACATATTCGGCTTTTCATTTCAACTTTCGCTAAACAGCAAAGCTTCCAACATGGGGCACAACTTGTACCCAGAACAAGTTAAAGTAAGCACCGCAGGTTGAAATTTGTTAAATCTGCCTTTTTTGTCCATACCTACCATACAATTTCTAGCTTTTAACGTGTTTCAGACCGAATGTTCATCCTGAAATGCAAACTAAATGAAACACCGATATTACAGAGAATACTACAAAACTACTAAAACTATATACTACAGAATATACTACAAAATGCGTGCCGTAAAACTAATTGTAACGCATCAATTGAGTTTATTCCTTTAATGTAATTTATCTACTAAAGTTCACATATTCGTCTTTTCATTTCAGCTTTCGCTAAAAAGCGAAGCTTCAAACGAATGTACCCAAAACAAGTTAAAGTAAGCGGCGCAGGCGAAATTTGTTAAAAATTAAAAAAATTCTGCATTTCGTCCGGAAACATTTTGCTATATCTAAAATACAAGTTCTAGCTTTTAATGTGTTTCAATACCCCAAGAATGTTAATCCTAAAACGCCAATTAAATGAAACACCCATCTTCCAAATAGAGAATAATACAAATGCGGTGCAGGCGAAATTTCGTGTAAAACTATTTTAATACATCAGTTGAGATTGTTCTTTTACTGTAAATTCGTGTATTTAAATTCACACATTCGCCTTTTCGTTTCAACTTCACCTAAAAAGTGAAGTTTGCAACAATTATACCTAGACTAATTTAAACTAAGCGCAGCATGCAAAATTTTTGTTAATCTGTATTTTTTCTGTAAAAATTTGCACCCGACAATCTTTGCAGTATTTGATTTCTTAAGTATAAAAAGGATCCGACGTGCCGAAAGAACATCGACGCTCGGCAAAAGCATTCAGAATTCGATTTCTTCTGTGTTTTGCCCCACAAGACTGTAAAGATCTTTATTTCTTACATGTAAATAGAAGCCGATGTGCCGACGAAACTTAAAACTTTCGGGATGCGCCCGATAAAGGTTTACAGAATTTGATTTCTTACGTGTAAAAAGAACCCACTGTGCCGACGGGAATACCGACGCCCCGAAAACCAAACAGCATTTGATTTCTTTTGTGTTTTGCCCGACTGTATTGTAAAAAATTTGATTTATGACGTTTAAAAATTAACCGGTGAAGAACTTTTCAAATGGCAGATTCTCTATTTGGGATTTCATTTTGAAAATCTGGATGGCGTCTCCTCGCTTACGTCTGTATGCTAGACTCGGCAACTCGAGCGTTTTAAGGCGGTCTTCATATGGCTTCCCTTGGAAGTGCTCTAACATTCTGAAAATTGGAAAATGAGGTTGGATAGAAAGTAAAATCAGGTATCTTTTGATCTAGGACAGGAAGACAACCCTATTTAGCTATGTAACAAGTCTCAGTTTAACCAAATTTCACAGGGGTACCATGCCAATGCTCATACGTTCAGGCATGCCCCATTTTTGAGGATTTGTGTATGACTGTTCAGAGGCCGCTTAATTACCTACTTGGGATAACTTATAGTTGACGTTTGTCACAGCCTGGTCACAGCAAGTGAATGAAGTCGAATCCAAAGTCAATAAACTGTCAAATAAGCATACCAGAAGAGTACAACAATTTTAAAGTCAAAATGAAATCCTGATTTGTTTATTTAAGTTTCTAAAAGAATAAAGCGTGCACGCAAGCATGTATACTTTGCTCACCCCTGCCCTGCTGTCCTGCTGTCAGCATGTCCCAGCATTTGAGCACGGTTATCAAAAAAGGGCTTAGTGTATTAGACTGCTGCTGTTGCCCTTTAATCAGGCTCGTGGTCTGATCCTGGACCCTGGGCTGAGTCCCAACTGCGCCCTGTTCCAATCTTCTACTGAGTCAGGCCCTGGTCAGGCTAGGCTGTTTTTAAAGAAGGCTAGTTTTCCATTCGGGTAAACTGAGGCCCCCCTCCCATGTTGTAAGCCAGTCGGTAAAAAATTATTTGGTGGGAAATGCCAATGTTTTCATAAAAATAGTCAGTTGTCTGAAAACATTTGATTTTTATGGCACTTGCACTTCGGCCAAGTGCCATATAGCGATCACAGTTTCTGTCTGTCCGTCAGTCGGTCTGGCTGGATTTTGCTAGTTCGGGCACTTCCACATAAGCTAGGACGATGAAACTTGGCAGGCATATCAGGGACCCCAAATGATTAAGTTAGAAATAGTCACTTCCCCCGTCCAAGCATCGTGGGGGAGTGGAAGGACGGGAAATCCCGAATATTGAGGTATTTAACTTTTGAACAGGTTATCGGATCTTAATGAAACTTGATAGTTAGAAAGACCTCGTGCCTTAGACGAACCACTTAAAATCCAGACCGGATCCGGTGACTTTTGGGGGAGCTGGAGGGGGGAACTCGAAATCTTGGGAAACACTATGAGTGGAGGGATCGGGATGAAGCTTGGTACTTACTTACTTGTAACGGGACCAGAAGATTGCCGCCTCACCCGGCGTCCATGAGTTGCCGAACGGCGGTGTCCCAGTTGCCTCTATCTTGCGCCAGCTCCTGGGCGAAATCTAGCCAGCAGTTGTCCCATCTTCTGCCGAAGCGGCGGAAACCGCCTACAGGCTCAAGGTCCTTTTTTGACGGTTCTCGGTTCCGGAAACCGCCTACAGGCTCAAGGTCCTTTTTTGACGGTTCTCGGCCAGTTTGGTCTCGTGACTGAGTCGAATGCTGCGACGAAATAAACAAAGATATTGATGATGGGAAGGTTGTACCGCTCGCACTGCTGTAGGATGAGGTGCAGATTGAAAGTTTGATCCGTGCATCCTCTACCGCTCCGGAAATCAGCCTGATTTTTGCGCGATCGTTCGTGCTTGCTGGAACCTTCTAAGCAATATAATGTCGAAGATCTTCCCGGCTATGTCTACGAGCGATATGCCACTATAGTTTCTGCAGTCAGTCTTGTCTCCTTTTTTGAATAATGGTAGATCTATGTAGATTTTCCAGTCGCTTGCGAAGGATTTTGTCCCCAGACCTTCTTGTAGAGGGGCTGAAGTTGGCTTGCGAGAATTCGAGGGCAGGCCTTGAAGATTTCGGCAGGAAGACCACTTAAGACTTTTGATGGCCTCGTCAGTTTCTTCAGCAGTCGGTGGGGAGACATTAACTTCGTAGGGCTCCTTCGGTACAGTGTGTGGCATTTCCAACTGACTTCTAGCATTTCCCGTGGGATTGAGGAGTTCTGTGAAGTATCTCGCCAACGTTCTAACCTTTCAGGATTATCTCTTATTTTAGAGCCGTCGTTGTCTCTTATGGTATTAGATACACAGGTTTTGTTGCCGGTCGCTTCTCTCAGGATCTGGTACTGTTTTCTTGTATCATTATTCCGTGCAGCTTGCTCGAGTTGAACCGCGACGTTCTCCCAATGTTTCTTACGGTCTGTTCGAACACTCTGTTTTACTTGCTTCCTGGCTTTGGCCTTGGTGGAACGTGGTGCATGAGTGAGCGACCGTCGAACCTCGACAAGTTCTACGGTTTTGTGGGAAATCCAATCTTCTTTCTTCACCGAGGCAAAGCCAAGCACTTCGGTGGCTACATCAATTGTGGCGGTCTTGAACCTTGAACCTTTAGATCTTTCCACATTGAAGCTTGGTTGAAAGAGCAAGCACAAGTCCAAGATACATCATTGACATAACCAAACCGGATTCGGGCACTGTGGGGGGGGGACTTTTGTGATCCTTCGACTTCGGTACTTCCTGATGTACTAAGACGATGAATATGTGGCGTAGTAAGGACTCGAACAAACTGACTTGAGAATAGTCGTTTGCATGACCTGACCATCGTGGGGGAGTGGAGTGATGGGGAATCCGGAATCTAGTGGGATTCATAACTTTTGAACGGGCGATCCGATTTGAATGAAACTCGGCAAGTGGAAAGAGGTGTCGTCTCCGATGTCGCGTGTCAAGTCTGGACCGCGGATACTTGTGGGGGGAGTTTGAAGGGGCACCGGAATTTTCGTGAAACTCTTAGCGTCGAGGGATCGGGATGGAAATTGGTAGGAAGAACAAGCATAAGCCCCAGATATATTCTTGACAGAAGTATACCATATCGGGGCTCTTTGGGGGGAGTGGAGGGGGTTTCCCAGAATTCCGGTTATCGCGAGTTAGGAGACTTCCGGATGTGCTAAAGACGATGAAACTTGTCAGGCATATTAGTGATCCAACCAAATAGACGTAAGGACCTGACACAACGTCCTAGGAAAACTTTCGTTTCTTGATCCTACCATTTTCGATGGGGTTAAGGCAAGGGGAATCTGGAAATTACTGATTTCCGTAGGTTGCGACCGTGCAGGTGCTCCGATTCGAGTAAAACTTTTATGGTGATAAGAACTAATAAGACATGTCTCCGAAGCACATGCGGCAATGGTTGGAGGAGTTGCAGGGGGGGGGGGGGGGGTTGGTCTGGAAACTTTGTGACATGCACGAAAACCAAACGAATGGACAGAATGGGATGCAACTTGCACACCGATTTTACGCAGCCTAGTTTTTTATTTACGGCGCGGACCGGATCCGGCCAGGGTAGGAGGATGATGAACCGGAATCCGGAAATTTGCAGATGTGCTCCAGTTGGAGTCAAACTTGTAGAACGAGGTGTCAGAGATACGACGTTGGAGGGGGAGTCCTGGAAATTTTGGGGCTCGCATAGGGGTCAAACGTGTGGAGTGATTTGAATGAAACTTGAAAAGTAGAGAGTGAAATTTGTCAACCTGAGTGAGTCAACCTAGATGACATATTTTAGGGTCCGGACGGGATCTGAACCCGATGGGGGGGGGGGGGGGTACCGGTACCGAAGTTTCGCGAAAAAATGCTCAGACTCGAGCGAAACTTGATAGCCGGTAAGAGAAGATGCTTTATATGATGAGTTTATGTGTCTAAACCAGATTCGGCCGAGGTAGGAGGAGTTTGAGCGAAGGAGTACCAGAATTAGTGTGCCCTTATTTGTCGTAGATGATCCGAGGCGATGCCGGGATTGCTCAGACCCGAATGAAACTAGATATCCTATTTCTAGGTCACATCCTAGGAGGTTGAAGGGGGTATTTTGCGACGTTCTCATCTACTTTCTTGAAACAACTAATCGTAACAAGTGCCATATGAGCTCATAGCTCTTGTTCTGAAAATCAGCCGGGTTTTCATAAAAAAAAAGTCAGTAAAAATGACCAGCCAGTCGGTAAATACTACCCTCAGCCCTTCCCAAGCATTTTGGCTACCAAGTACTCAGTCTAGCCTACCACAAATCCCGGATTTTTTGAAACCCTATGCTAAATTCTAAATATATCTACTGTTTCTGTATCTAATGCTGGATACACTAAGCCAAATGCTGGATAGTCTAACCTCAGAAATCAACCAATCAGGATTCTTTTATATTGGAGTAGGTCACGGTTAGGGTATCAGATACCAGCAGGTATCCAGCATTTGGCATAAGCATAGGATATGCAAAATCAGGTGTTTGTGGTAGACTGCTGAGTATATACTGTAGAGATTTGCCAGTCCAGACATGTTCTTCTTTTTGGGATCCCAAACGGTAAGTGGAGGGATACCTATGACATCGCATAAGTTGTCCGTCCGTACGTCTGTTAGCAGGATAACTCTCGAAGCGGTTGAGATATTTTGATCAAACTTGGCATGAGGACTCTTTATGTCACATTACAGGTCAAGTTCGAAGATGGGTTTTGTAGCCCTATATTTATTGGTGGGGGAGGGGTTTGAAATTAAAAGGAACAACAAATATTTTTTAAAAGCTAATCCAATAGTCGCTTTAGGGGTAAGGAGACATGCTGAACCCGAATGTGAAATTTATTTTCTCGCCGGACAAATACTTCACCCGAAATCCGGCGAAAACCGGAAAATTTGTGAAAAAATCTGAAGTTGATTAAGGTTCACTTAGGGGCAAGGAGACGTGCTGAGTCCGAATATGAAACTTATTTTCTCGCCGGACAATTATTTCGGCCGGAATCCGGCCGAAACCGGAGAATTTGTTTGAAGTAAAAGTCTTAGTTAAATTTGATAAGATGTTCGATATGCGGGCAAGAAGACACGCTGAATCCTTATATGATAATCATTTTCTCACTGGACCTATAGATCGCTCGGAATCCGGCTGAAACCGGAAAATTTGTTAAAAGTAGAAGTTTAGAGTTTCGATGTAGGCGCAAGAAGACATGGTGAATTTGAGCAGAAGTAAGGAAGGAAGGAGATACACGACGTAGGCTATAGGGTAAACCATCTGCTGAATCAATATCTGAATATTTGACAGCGTAAAATGGGTTTCTCTCATTTTGCACTGTCAAATACAGTCTTGGTCTTCTCCGGTTGTTGCCATTGGCCTTCATCTTTTTTTAAATTTTAAATTTTTTTTTTTTTTAAGAAGTCTATTGAAGACCAAATATCTACAAGACCGAATTGTCTGGAACTAATATTAAGATTTTGGAATCCCATCGAAACCTTTGATCTTGTTAGTGTTTGGTTTCACTTTCACAGGGTGATTTCCGGCTAGAGTCAAAATGGGTATATGCTGTGAAGGGTCACCAGTGAATCCAAAAAGTGACTTAAAAAAATAGAGACCACTAGTGAGTAGGCACCTCCTGTGGTAGAAAATGCAGATAAGATGTGATAAACGGAAATTCTTGTGTTTTAGATTAAAATTTTCTTTTTTTTCTTTTGAGAATTCCAATGTGTATTTTATTGTCGCTGTCACTACCCCACACGTCAGTCGTACAAACGTCAGCTGGCACAAGCGTCAGTTGTTACCAATGTCAGTTCCCCTGCACCCACAGATTGTTTACCAAACCTCTTGATGATTTTTCCTAGACATGGGATTTAAGTGTAAACGCGGACATGCGATTTAAGTGGAAATGCGTGACGGCGGCTCGCTTGCCGCCCGCCTTTATATACGCTTTTCATAAAGAATATATTTTGACTTCAAAAACTCCGGCCTTGTGACGTTTGTGTTAACTGATAGTGTGCCAACTGATCCGTGGACGAACAGACGTGCGGCGAACTGACGGATTTTCGTGGGCGAACTGAGGGGATCCCGAATTTTAGTCAATTACCATACTTTATGATATGTTACACCATAGTTCTCTATGAGGCTAACAACAAATACTGAGATAGAATGGTCCCAAGCAGCGACTATGGATAACCCGACAAAACTGAGCGCAGCTAGAGGTATTTGCTCTAGCTTTGAGTTGATACCCGTCTAATGATCCGAGCGTATTTTGAAATCCAAGCTTATTTTACGCACGTTTTGAGCTTGAAAAGTTTCTAGCAATACGGACGTATTTATAGACAAAACGGACCGATTTCTCAACTACGTCCGTATTGCTAGAAATGTTTTCAAGCTCAAAACGTGCGTAAAATACGCTCGGATTTCAAAATACGCGCGGATTTTACGCAGTGTGTAAATGGACCATACTTCGCCGTTATTCATCGCAGAGCAACAAGGGCATGAGGTACGCTGACCCGCTCTGGAGCGCGTTTTCAGCTTTGACTTTGAAAGTTTCTTTTACATGCCTTCACAGCGATATAGCTATTTGTAGAGGTAACGAAACCTGATGGCATGTTCCACCCTCGTACCAATAGTAACTATTAGTTTACTATTTCCGTTCCAACCTCACCAAAAGTTACTACGCTGACCGTTCCAACCTTCTCGAAATAGTAACTAATAGTAACTATTTGCTTACCACGCTCGGGAGCGTAGTTAAGCGTAGTAACTACGGATCTCTGGATCGTGATTGGTCGGATTCGCCCGTGGCATGATATTCTGCGGGAAAATAGAAAAATCGTTCCAGCCTTGACGGCAAAAATCCAGAATTCGTGACGTCATGCGTAGTAACTACGGTTAGTAGGATGGAACACGCTCCTAGTAACTCCTAACCTTCGCTCGTTTACATCGGGCAGGGTACGCGGAAATATTCGACTCCGCATGGCCATAGAGATAGGGAGACAGATGTTCTATCTGATTATTTATTCTTGATAAGGCTTACCTACCGAGTCTTGTCGGTTTCTCTTTATATTCACGTTAATCGTTCATTAAAAAAAAACACTTTTTCAGGTTTACCATTTAAATGGAACAGAGGGTTAGAGTCTCACGTCCTGGAGTAGATATTGCTTTATGCAAGCTATATAGTCAGCGGGTGCCACCATGCCCAGATGGCCTGAAGCCCCATCCCTATCAGTCATTCGATATTGGCAAAGTATTTAAAGCGCCTTCTAAGGCCGAAACTGCTCCAGCAAATGTAACTGTCAGAAACAATCCAAGTACGTCGTTGAATAGTCCGCATCTTGTGTATGTTGATGATCTAGAAGACTCATCTACAAATGTACCAGCAAAGGATGTAGCCCTGGGAGCAGTCACTGATGATATAGGACAAGTATTCATGAAGTTAAACTTGTCGGTTGCCACTGAAAATACATCTGCACCCAAGATTTCTACTGCCAATGTTGCAGAAATCGAGAGTAAAAATGCTGCTGGTGGGGCAGAAGCTCCAGGTGGAACTCTAGCTACACAGGAGAAAACCGAACGGCAAGCCAAGGCTGAAAACAAGTTCAAGCTGGCAGAGTACAAGTCAGAAAGTATCATTAAAGGAAAACTAAAGGTGAGAAAACCTAATTTGCAGGTTTTGAGGAGTTCATTCCAAAGTTGGCTTCTTGTGTACTTGATTTGGTAAAGGGTAATCCAGTCTGTTTATTTTTAGTAGGCTATATATACAGATATAAGGTTTGAAGCCAAGCTGACCATTCGTTTCAAATAAATAGACAAAACGAGATTTTCGGGGTTTTTTCTTGATCAGCTAGTTACCCCTCAAAGATGATGTGCGAGGGATAAATAAAATTTCGGATATTTCGGTTGCACTTCCGGCAAACCGTCTTCAGCGAAAGAAACAAAACTAAATCATAAAATCCACGACTATCACAACAGGAAAACGATGCGGGACCAACAGACAATAAGACGACATGTAACTAAAACAAGAAGAACGATGCGGACCGAACGACATGCAGTTACAAATAAAATAACGAGAGATAAAATGTGCGTGTTCAAACTGTATATGTACAAATCTGTGATTATTTACAATTCTGAATTCTGTGGATATTTACAATCTACCATCCGTCTGGGAAAGCGCAGAAGCTTTCACCCAGAAAACGTCCCACTCCAAAAATCCATAATATGTTTGACCACTTTGAATAAAACCTTCCACAGAACTCTATATATACGATTGAGAATGATCACTTAGCGACTTTTTGGGATCCCAAAACGTAAGTGGAGGGATACCTATGACATCGCAAAAGTTGTCCGTCTGTCCGTCCGTCCGTCCGTCCGTCCGTCTGTAAGCACGATAACTCTCGAAGGGAATGAGATATTTTGATGAAACTTGGTGAGAAGGTTCGTTGGGTCGTCGGACCAGTCAAGTTCGTAGATGGGCTTTGTAGCTCTACATTTAGGGGTGGGGGAGGGGATTGAAATTAAGGGACAAACAAAATATTTTGAAACAGCTAATGTGATAGTTGATTATGGGGTAAGAAGACATGCTGAACACGATGGTAAAAACCATTTTGTCATCGGACAAGTAGTTCGCCCGGAATCCGGCCAAAACCAGAAAGTTTGTTGAAAGTAAAAGTTTTATTTGAAGTTGATTAGATGTTCGATTTAGGGGTAGGAAGACATGCTGAAGACGATGGTGAAAATTATTTTCTCGACGGACAAGGATTTCGCCCGGAATCCGGCCCAAACCGGAAAGTTTGTTGAAAGTAAAAGTTTTATTTGAAATTGATTAGATGTTCGATTTAGGGGTAGGAAGACATGCTGAAGACGATGGTGAAAACTATTTTCTCGATGGACAAGTATTTCGCCCGGAATCCGGCCCAAACCGGAAAGTTTGTTGAAAGTAAAAGTTTTATTTGAAGTTGATTAAACGTTCGATTTAGAGGTAGGGAGACATGCTGAAGACGATGGTGAAAACTATTTTCTCGACGGACAAGTATTTCGACCGGAATCCGGCCCAAACCGGAAAGTTTGTCAAAATTAAAAGTTTAATTTGGAGTTGATTGGATGTTCGATTTAGGGCAAGAAGACATGCTGAACACTTATGTGAAAACAAGTTTCTACCCGGACATGTAGTTCGTCCGGAATCCGGCCAAAACCGGAAAACTGTTGGAAGTCGAAGTTTTATTTCTAGTTGATTAGATAAGCGATTTAGGGGTAAGAAGAGATGCTGAGTCCCTGTGTGACAATCGTATTTTACCCGGACATATAGTTCGACCGGAATCCGGCTGGAATCGGAAAATTTGTTATAAGCTAAATTTCTATTTGAAGTTGATTAGATGTTCATTACTGGGGAAAGAAGATACCCTGATTTCGTCTTTGAGCTTTCTTTTTTCGCCGGACAAGTAGTTCTGGAGTTCGGCCGGAACCGGGAAATTGGCAGAAGTGGCAGGAAGTTTTCGTCAAAACAGATATGACTTATAGGGGTAAACACACATGCTGAATCCAAATCTGAACTTGGTTTTCTCAGGTGATTAGCTATTTGGCCTTAATCTGTTTCTGAATTTTAATTGTAAAAATGTTCAAGGAGTCTGGCGAAGACTGGATCTGGCTAAGACAAGACCCAGTTGTCTGGATCAGATATTGAATTTTTGGTATCCCATCGAAACCTTTGGTCTTGTTTCACCATGAAAACGTAAAATTGTGGTCTTAAAAAAAAATTGTTTAAGAGAAAGATACCTCAGATGTTAATAATTATTAATTGGTGTAACGTATGCAGGAGGTGGCAACGTAATTTGGTAAACTACTGTGAATCGTTCACTCTTCTCTCTTCAGCTAGCAGATGGGGTTGAACTCAAATATGCAGAAACTCAAAAGTGTTAAAGGGTGTTTTAGTTGAATAATTTCGGATCATACTATTGGGTCTCTTTTAGTTTCATTTGTACACTCCGTGTTCGGGGGCTTAATTATTGTCCTTGTGCTTAATCGAAACGTAATCATTTTAAATGTATCATATTTTCCGAAGCTACTCTAAAATAGTAGGGATCAACTTGGCCTGAAACATTTGATCTTTTAGAGGACAAGAAAGCCGTGCTTGATGTGCGTTTTATGTCAGATAGACATTCCCGACGACGAAGCGGAGGTCCAGGATCATATTCGCAGTGAGCAACATAGAACTAGAAAACTGGTAAGGTTCAAGACACTTTTTACTGGCTATCAGAGCAAAATAACACTGGGGAGTAGCGCACAGACATCTGCTTTCGATGCTTTGCAAACGGGTTATACTTGTAGTGCCGCCCACTAAGCTTGCGGTACTTAAAGCGAGACAAGCTTGTGGGTTTACAAATTTCTAGTAAAGCAAAGGTTCGGTCTGCCCACACCAAGGAAACAATGAAGGGTGTATCATTTTTTTTCAATGTTCAGAATATGAAGTTATCGGAGCAAGCGTTGGTGAACGATATATTGTAAGTCTATTAGTCAATTTGTTATATATTTTATATATATTTTATTTTTATAAATATTTTATTCCTCTTCTAGCTTTAAGCTTTGGAAAATAAACTTGATTGATTGATCTCTATTTCTTGATTTCTTCTGGCCATTTGTTTTGCATTATATTATTATTATTTTCTTTCGCACCATTAACAAAAGATGATTGTGCAGTATTGCGAAATACAGGCAGGGGCGTCGCTAAGGGGTGGGTGGGGTGGTGGTGGTGGGGGGGGGGGGGGTTACCCCCCCTCGAAGAATGAAAAAGCTAAAACGGGCGCTCGCACCCTGGTGACCTGGTTTCCTACAAATGCAACACTCCTGAAAACATTCCATAGCCCTATGGTTTCCTCCACACGTAAAACATCCTCTACCTCCTCCTGTAGCATACCTGTCGTTACTCGGTCTACCTGCGTAACTGCTCTTTCCACGCGCAAAACTACGACCTCTAATACCTGTTTCTTTTCGATCCTTACCATCACCATTACCGTAAAAACCACTAAATTTGAGTCCACTATCTACATTCGTCGCAGCACCCAAGTATTCTTCAGTGAACATAGTTGAAGACGTCTCCCCAATTATCTAGTCTATCTGCTCATACTTTTTGGCAACCCTATACGCACTATCCAAAGAATCAATATCTGCACTATGTTCTAACAGGTACCTCTTATACGATGGTTTGACGCCTTCTTTGAACGCATTCAACGCCAACGTTTCCAAAAGTGTGTCATCATCGATAAAGCTAAACGGGGGGGGGGGGGGGGGGGGAGTGCGTCCGGAAAAGTCAGTAAGGCAACAGTGTAAAAAAAAATCTTGCGGTATTTGCTGCTGGGATTAATCTTGTCTTTATTGAGATAAGATTACCCCTAATTCTGATTAATCTTATCCCAGTAGAGATAAGATTAATCCCAGTAGTAAAGACTGCATCCTTATTCGGAGAAACTTTTTACAGTGTAGTTATTAAGGTGTCGGCTGTTCTGGGTCTTCTTTTAGGCTTCTAATCTTCAGTCTTCAACGCTAGCAGTTATCGCGAGTTTTATTATCACGTACTATCACGAAAAGTTGAAACGGGCGGCAGGGCGCCGACTGGCCCCTTGCCAACCCCCCCCCCCCCCCCCTCGAGTTTTGGCTAGCGACGCCCTGACGCTTGTGACAGGAGACGTAACGGAGAGGAATGCCTAATTTCGAAATCCGTTATACTGCACATTGCCACTGTCAGCTTACCTGTCAAGCACCAGGGTTGGTCACCAAGAACCAGGGTGTACGAGTTACTTCAGGATACTTTGTGTTACTCAGGGTTACTTTGGGTTACATTTGGTTACGTTGGGTTACTTTGGGTTACATTGCATTGGGTTACATTGGGTTACTTTTGGTTACATTGGGTTACTTTGAGATACTTTTGCGTTACTTTCCAGGGTGTACGAAGTTAATTTTGGTGACCAACCCTGAGTCAAGCATGTCCCAGTAGTGGTGCTATTTCGGTAAAACCAGTCTGAGCCTCTGACGGATTAGGATACCCATTCTGAAGAGGGCCCTCATGTTGAGAATGTGTTAGACATTTCTTGGAGGCTAGCCTATATGTTGAAATCAGGCTGAATTTTGTGATTTTGCTCTCTGAGCCTTATTGTGACAAAACAACCAACAGATAGAGGCTACCCGAACCATCTGCCAATTGCTAGGTCTGCCACTTAATGGGCCTGGTGAGGCGGCCCGATGAAAAATTCTTTGACTGTGTAGTCGTATGGTAGTTTTACGAAAAAGTCGCATGTATTGATATGTAGTAGTATGGAATGCTTTGGTTTAACATGCCTCCGACTGGGTTAATCTTAAGTAGTAGTACCCGACAGGATCCAATCTTGCGGTAGTAGCATCCAGTTTGCTAGTAGTAGCATGCAGTGGCAACAGTTACTACTGCATGCTACTTTTTCGTACAACTCCATACGACCAATTCTCGAAAACTTTTCATCGGGGGGAGAACAGTGCAATTAAGTCGCTGCTTTTACGTCGATTTAGCCTGAGCCTGCTAACCTTCCATTTATTTAACAGACTTAGAAATGAAAGAGACAAGTACCAACCAAACTTTTTCAGATTATTTACCACTTCGGCCCCCGGCAGAAGGTTGACCCCTCGAGGCAGCTTATGAGTTTGCCTAAGCAAAAGTTTGCCACTATCTGAAATTTCTGGGTGAAACTTATTTCCCATTTTAAAGACAAAAGTAACAAATGGAGTATAAAAGAAAAGAAACAAAAAGACAAGAACACACAACATGTAACACATATATTTTGATACTCTTATATTTACACATTTTATTTTGATGCCGAGGATAGTTTTACCTAACTTTTTTTCTATAGCGTATTGGACGTAATGAAACACTGAAGCTGCTACCGAATATAAGGAAGTCGGGACCTCACACGACGAAGCTTGACCAGCTGATTCACGAGACTTTTGAATCAGTCCAAATCTCACCGGATAAGATCCAACTCGGTCTACAGCTTCTAGGAAAGTACAACGCAATTTTGAGAGAAACAGGTAAGAGGAACGCAAACTATTCTTGTCCTCATGGCTCCGAGTATTAATGCTTTGAACCTCCTACTTCGAGTTTGTGAGAAATTTGCACTGGAGAGAGATATTGTTTTTAACACAGAAAAAACGGAATGCATGGCATTTATACCACCAGAGTTGAAAATCAAAATTGTCCCTCCTGTGTTGCTGTGTTCGTCACGGCTGAAATTTGTTTCAGAGTTTAAATACCTCGGATTTTGGTTTACGCCTGATCTGCGGGATATTACTCATTTGCGGCATTTAACAAGAAGTCTGTGTGTGCGAGGAAATGTAGTTGCTAGAAAATTTCAGTTTTGTTCTGCGATTATCCGTGATAGGCTGTTCGGTACTTTTTGTTTTCAGTTTTACTGTCTTGCTCTTTGTACTAATTTCACTGCTGGTGCGATAAATGTGACCCGCGTCACTTACAATAACTGCTACAGAAAACTTCACCGACTCCCACACCGGTGTAGCGCTTCGGGGATGTTCGCCAATAATCGTATGCCTTCGTTTTACGAACTAAAACGTAAAGCAGTTTCATCGCTAAAAAGCCGCCTTTTGAGATCAGATAACAACCTGATCCAAATTCTTACCGCTCCAATTTTTCAACTTTCACTGCCTTTGTGGAAAAAATGGAGCGATGAACTTGTGGTTCGTTGATGCTTTTTGATACATATGGGTTATGTGTGATATTTAGGCTAGAATGTGTGTTTTTTCCTTGTGTATATGGCTACGGCTGAATTAAATAAATAAATAAATAAATAAATATTACCTTAAAACCCGCGTAGCTTCTTTTTCCATTTTTCCTGCTTTAGGTTGAACTAAAACAGTGGCTACGTCTCCACCTCCAACTCAGTGACGTTAATACCAAAAATACCTAACAGTTTACCCTACTTTAACGTCACTTACACTTTCATCATAACAAATAAATTTTATTTTCACATTTTCCAAAATCTAAAAAAAAATAAAAATACCTTAAATTTTCAAACTTTCCCTTTTCCTATAAAAAATTCTCATATAATCTAAAATACTTTATTATTTACTTTTTTCTCTAAAGGTACTACCCCATATCCTATACAAACCTCTTCTATCATATCCTACCTAATATTAAAAACTTTTCAGTTCAATCAATTAATTATAACCGGCTTTAAGCCGCTTTCACATTGAGGCGTGGTTGCGATGCGGTGCGTATGCGTTTATCTTGCGCTGCGTACAGGTTGCGTAGCGTATCTTTCACACCTGCGCGACAAGCTTTCTCGCTGGATGTGTATTTACGTTTTCCTTTCTCGGTTTATTATGCTGAATTCTCGTTTCTTTCATCAGTACTAAGTTTTTTTTCATAGCTAGTAGGTTTTCTCGAGTTTGTCTTCTAAAACTTCCATTTTTCACTGAAAAATCTGATGCGTCGTCGCAACGCAAGAATATAACTTGGTTCTGTTCTTGCGTTGCCTTTTATTTGTCTGCGTAAGCTCTGCGTTGCGTCACCGCAAGCGCGACTCAGAGGTTGTGCAGCTCAGTGTGAAAGCCTCAGCGCGTCAGTGTGAAAGCGGCTTTACCCTGGTTTTCACCGTTATGTCACATTAGCATTCAGCGTAGCGAGTAGTCTATGCCTTTGCCAAGAAAACTGGTTTCTCGACCCGGTCATATCTTGTGGTATTTTCTCACTGGCTTATAACTGGAATAAAAGGTCCTGGCCTGGTTTTCTTAAATCAGTTTTCTCACTGATCAGTCAAGAAAAGGAAACTTCGGGGAAATGGAGAACACAATTTATCTTTTCGTTCATGCTTTAACATACTCTCGTTTGCACGATTAGACGATTTGCACAGGCTCTTCCTGGTCATGTCTGTCAGGTTTGACTGAAAATGTTCGAAAATTGTTTCACACAGTTCTGAAGACAAGACAGAGAGATAACGAGGCAGAAAATCGCTGCGTATAAAGTAGAGGTGACACTTCCATCGTTTCATTTCTATGTAACCAGCCGACCTAGGCGTATTCTCGCCGTTCTCCGAGGAATCATCAGAGAATCAAGGGGAACGGCGAGTATAGAGGGAGTCACTTCACGGGGACTCCGCGTACAGAAACAGCGAGAGCACAGGGAATGCTTCCAGAATGGATTTTGTTCGGAAAAAAAATATGCAGTTGATGAAATCATTCTGGATCCACTTTATTTTTGGTTTTGTTTATTCCGATTGTTTTTAATTAACTTTAGACTGCACCAACACCAGCAAAAATTTATTCCCCTCTGGATATGAAAGGGAGTCCTTTTTGATGATGTTAATGATAATCGTAGCATTCCCTGTCCATGGGGACTCGCGAGAATACGGGGAGTGAGTCCTCGGGACTAACAAAAACGCGGAGACTCCTCAAGTGGAGTCCTTGGCAGAGGCGTTACTAGCCAAAATGTTTGGGGGGGGGGACGAGGCATTTACCGACTGGCTGGCAATTTTTACCGACTTTTCTTCAGAAAAACGACTGTTTTCAACAACAAAAATGGCATTTTTGAAAAAACAAGAGCTACGAGCTCATATGGCACTTGTTACGAGTAGGCACGGCTCGGTTATGTCAATGATATATCTAGTGTTTGCTAGGTGTCTTCCCACCAAGTTTCATCTCGATCCCTCCACTCATAGCGTTTTCCAATATTTCCGGTTCTCCCCTCCAGCTCCCCCCAAAAGTCACCGGATCCGGTCCGGATTTTAAGTGGGTCGTCTGAGGCATGAGGTCTTACCAAATATCAAAGTTTCACCGAGATCCGGTCACCCGTTCAAAAGTTATAAATACCTCAAGATTCCGGATTCCCCCTCCCTCCACTCCCCCGACAGTGCCCGAATCGGCTCGGTTATGTTAATGATGTATCTAGTGTTTGCTAGGTGTCTTCCCACCAAGTTTCATCTCGATCCCTCCACTCATAGCGTTTCCAAAGATTTCCGGTTGCCCCCTCCAGCTCCCCCCAAAAGTCACCGGATCCGGTCCAGATTTTAAGTGGGTCGTCTGAGGGATGAGGTCTTTCCAAATATCAAGTTCCATCGAGATCCGATCACCCGTTCAAAAGTTAAAAATACCTCAAGATTCCGGATTCCCCCTCCCTCTACTCCCCCCACAGTACCCGAATCGGCTCGGTTATGTCAATGATGTATCTAGTGTTTGCTAGGTGTCTCCCCACCAAGTTTCATCTCGATCCCTCCACTCATAGCGTTTCCAATTTCAATTCACTTTTCAATTCACTTTATTCGAAAAACATGCGACGGACAGAGCCGATTATTAGTTTTTGTTGTCAACATGTATGTCAATCGATGAACCAAAAATAACATGCACAAAAATACAATATATACAATTGATAACTATTTTACAGACTAAAAAATCGACCCGGCATTAAACAACTTAACAAACGAGGGCACAAAACTAAGCTCATAACGAGCATGTGAAGCAGTCACAGGTTGAAGTTTCGGTACAGGCTCTGCAATGGACCTGCTTG
Organism: Branchinecta lynchi; assembly: GCA_023053575.1. Lineage (NCBI taxonomy): Eukaryota > Metazoa > Arthropoda > Branchiopoda > Anostraca > Branchinectidae > Branchinecta > Branchinecta lynchi. The sequence goes on from JAKZAP010000005.1 coordinate 1,962,326, forward strand.
GCCTAATTCGAGCCGGTTCATGTTGGGGCGGGAGGATATTTCGGTGAATGGGGCTCGACAGGATTTTATGTCCAAAAGATAGGGAGAGTTTTAAACGACGGGAGTGAAGGGTTTGAAGTTGAAACTGATTAAGGAGGGATATGTATGGTACTTGTATGGTACCGTATGGTACGTATGGTACCAAGATTTCCGGTTGCCCCCTCCAGCTCCCCCCAAAAGTCACCGGATCCGGTCCAGATTTTAAGTGGGTCGTCTGAGGGATGAGGTCTTTCCAAAAATCAAGTTCCATCGAGATCCGATCCCCCGTTGAAAAGTTATAAATACCTCAAGATTCCGGATTCCCCCTTCCTCTACTCCCCCACAGTGCCCGAATCGGCTCGGTTATGTCAACGATGTATCTAGTGTTTGCTAGGTGTCTTCCCACCAAGTTTCATCTCGATCCCTCCACTCATAGCGTTTCCCAAGATTTCCGGTTGCCCCCTCCAGCTCCCCCCAAAAGTCACCGGATCCGGTCCAGATTTTAAGTGGGTCGTCTGAGGGATGAGGTCTTTCCAAATATCAAGTTCCATCGAGATCCGATCACCCGTTCAAAAGTTATAAATACCTCAAGATTCCGGATTCCCCCTCCCTCTACTCCCCCCACAGTACCCGAATCGGCTCGGTTATATCAATGATGTATCTAGTGTTTGCTAGGTGTCTTCCCACCAAGTTTCATCTCGATCCCTCCACTCATAGCGTTTACCAAGATTTCCGGTTACCCCCTCCAGCTCCCCCCAAAAGTCACCGGATCCGGTCCGGATTTTAAGTAGGTCGTCTGAGGCATGAGGTCTTTCCAAATATCAAGTTCCATCGAGATCCGGTCACCTGTTCAAAAGTTATAAATACCTCAAGATTCCGGATTCCCCCTCCCTCTACTCCCCCCACAGTACCCGAATCGGCTCGGTTGTGTCAATGATGTATCTAGTGTTTGCTAGGTGTCTTCCCACCAAGTTTCATCTCGATCCCTCCACTCATAGCGTTTCCCAAGATTTCCGGTTGCCCCCTCGAGCTCCCCCCAAAAGTCACCGGATCCGGTCTGGATTTTAAGTAGGTCGTCTGAGGAATGAGGTCTTTCCAAATATCAAGTTCCATCGAGATCCGATCACCCGTTCAAAAGTTATAAATACCCCAAGATTCCGGATTCCCCCTCCCTCCACTCCCCCCCCCACAGTGCCCGAATCGGCTCGGTTATGTCAACGATGTATCTAGTGTTTGCTAGGTGTCTTCCCACCAAGTTTCATCTCGATCCCTCCACTCATAGCGTTTCCCAAGATTTCCGGTTGCCCCCTCCAGCTCCCCCCAAAAGTCACCGGATCCGGTCCGGATTTTAAGTGGGTCGTCTGAGGCATGAGGTCGTTCCAAATATCAAGTTTCATCGAGATCCGATCACCCGTTCAAAAGTTAAAAATACCTCAAGATTCCGGATTCCCCCTCCCTCCACTCCCCCCACGGTGCTCGGATCGGGGAAGTGACTATTTCCAACTTAATCATTTGGGGTCCCTGATATGCCTGCCAAGTTTTATCATCCTAGCTTATGTGGAAGTGCCCGAACTAGCAAAACCTGGACAGACCGACAGACCGACGGACGGACAGAAATTGCGATCGCTATATGGCACTTGGCCGAAGGGCAAGTGCCATAAAAATCGACTGATTTTCAGAAAAATCCGCTGATTTCAGAAAAACTGACTGTTTTGCTAAAAAATCGCGGAGCTTCGCGCCGACTCGGTTATTTTTTACCGACTGGCCGACAGCTTTGGGGGGGGGGGGGCACCTACCCCCCCGTGAGAACGGCGAGAATATGCCTAAGAGGACAAGACCGAGACAAGGAGGACTCAAATCGAACGCAGCTCAGGGCGACATTAAATCACATGTGAAAACAGAGGGAATGAAGTTGCATCTTGCGCAAGACGTGTGGACGTTGAGCAAGTCTGCCATGTTTTCAAACGCTGAGTATACCTTTATTTAACCTTTAACTTAGCACACAGTTTATTTACGCAAATGATCCGATTTCTTTTCCTTAAAGGACCCCTTGCACTATTTGCTCTTTACCTTACAGTATTTTACAATATTTGAATACTTTAAAACTATGCTGTACTTTCAACAAAATAACCCACTGTTTTTGCTGTTTTAAGCCTTTACCGGGACCTGTTGACTTATAGCGAAAATAGGGAAACAATTTACATAACCGTTTTTTTCTGATGGAAAAACTTCTCGAAGAAAACCGTCGTCAGCGTGATACATATCGAAGGTAGCAAATCACGGCAAGTGAGATAATCAGCGAGGTTTTGTTAGAGGGGTTAGAGTCTCCGGGTTTAAAAATATATGCAGTGATTGTGGGAGAAGGCTGCGTTAGTATTATAGGTAAGACAGGTCCTTTAATTTTTGTTCATCCTTCAGGGAAGTCGCTCATTTTGACTGGATCGTTAGAGCATAGGATTTGCTTGGAAAATGGAGATGTAAATTTGGCGTTGCTTGTGGGGGAGAAACGAAGCTGCTTCCAGGAAATAAGCCACGTGAAGAGCATCCTGTCGGCATTGTCATTCGTTGAAAGCTTACGGCTGGTACCCACTGGTGTTCTCCATTTTGTCGACGTACCAACCGCTTTGAAAGTGACGGTGACAGTATACTCCGAATCCGCGCACGGAACGACGTCGGTTTTGAAGGAGTACTCGGACTTCGTGCAAAGGAAATGCCCTGAAGCCTGGAAGGTCCTTTGCTGCTTTCGCTACTGGGCCAATGTAAGTGAAAAGGTTCTGAATTTTAAAGTAGGTCTAAATTAGCAATATTGCCGACCTGCTCGTAGCATACCCGAACCACAATGTCAGGAACCGTGCAAAACCAGCTTTTCCATCCTGGTTCGGACAACATACATTTGGTTGACCGAACTACACCATTAGAATTTTGATAACATTTAACACACGGATTCGCATTTTTTTATAAAAATTTTATGAAGGATGCTCATAGTAGTTACGCTGAGACTTGTTTTTATGGCACTTGCCTTCCGGCCAAGTGCCATATACCGATCACTTTTCTGTCGGTCGGTCGGTTAGTCCGGTGTTTGCGAGTTAGGGTACTTCCTGATATGCTATGACGATGAAACTTGGGAGGCACATTAGGGACCCGATTGGAAATAGTCACTTGCCCGATCCGACCATCGTGGGGGGAGGGAGGGGAGCCGGAATCTGGAATTTAGTGGCATGAATAACTTTCGAACGGGTTATCGGATCTTAATGAAATTTGATATTTGGAGAGACGTCATGTCTCAGATGTTCCATTTCAAGTCCGGACCAAATCCGATGAATGTGGGGGGAGGGGGGGGGGCGCAGGGGGGGGGACCGGAAATCATATGACAAGCTTAGAGTGGAGGGATCGGGATGAAACTTAGTGAGAGGAACAAGCACAAGCCGTAGGTACATCATTTGCAGAACCGGACGGGATTCGTGCACTGTGGTGGGAGTTGGAGGGGGGGGGGGGCGGAATTCCGGTGATACGGAGTTATGTTACTTCTAGGCGGGCTGGGACAGTGAAACTTGGCAAGCGTACCAGGGACCCGACCATACTAACTTGGAAATAGTCACTTCCCCGATCCCACCACCGTGGAGGGAGTGGAGGGAAGGGGAATCCGGAATCTAGAGGTACGTATAACTTTGGAACGGGTGATCAGATCTTAATGAAACTTGATATTTGGAAAGACCTCGTGTCTCGGATGTCCCACGTGAAGTCCGAACCGGATCCGATTATTGTGGGGGGGGGGGGGGGAGTCAGAGGGGGAGCCGTAAGTCTTGTGACACGCTAAGAGTGGAGCGATTTGGATGAAACTTGGTGGGAAGAACAAGCACAAGCCCTAGGTTCATCAGTGACAGAACCGGATCGGGTTCGAACACTGTGGGGGGAGTTAGAACGGGGGGTCTGGAATTCCGGTGATCACCAGTTAAAGTACTTCCGGATGTGCTAGGACCATGAAACTTGAACATTAGAGACCTGACATGATTAGAATATTTTTGCCTCATGAGATTTGCTTATAACTGAATTTCTTAAAGTACAAATGATACTTTTGATTAAAATATACATTTCATTCTCCCGATGAGCTCATCATCATTTTTGCTTCAAGAGTTTTGATTACAGATAAATTTCTAGCGCCCCTAAAGTGCATCATCACAGCCAAATACATTACCAAACGATGCGTTCTCGTGATTTCCAAGGACCCATTATCTCAAGGGTTTTGCTTACAAATAATCACAACAAACCCACGAACTGAAGAATTCCTACTTTCATCCTCTGACCCAGCCTTGCAAGTGCCATATGAGCTTGCAGCTCTTGTTAGTCTTATCTTTTCGTAAAATATCACACTCAAAACAGATTCCATAAAAGTGTTCCATAAGCCCAAGCTGACTGCGAATCAGAATTGGTGGCATTACACCATAAGTCTTACTACTTGTACTTGCAACAGGACCAGACGATTGCCGCCTCACCCGGCGTCCATTGCCGAGGTGTTCCAGTTGCCTCTATCTTGCGTCAGCTCCTGGGCGAAATCTAGCCAGCAGTTGTCCCATCTTCTGCCGAAGCGGCGGAAACCCCTACAGGCTCAAGGTCCTTTTTGACGGTCGTCCCAATTCTCGAGTTGACCACCTGGTCTTCTTCGCCAAGAGGGAAGGGGTTCTGCTAGGAGAACTTGTTTGACTAGGCGGTCATATAGGCGCCGGAGGACCCGACCAAGCCAACGTAGGCGACTGGTTTTGATGACGGCTGTGGCTCTTTCTATATTTGTACATCAGCGGCGGACTTCAGCGTTCGATGCTCTGTCCGCAAATCTCCCCTCTGAGTATGTAACGAAGGCATCGACACCTATAAGTCAGCTGAGGGTTGTTCAAGGGATGTTTCGGCCCGTCTGGCCTATGGTCCTCATCAGGCTGTCGCAATAAATTTGGTTTCAGGTTGTTTTTTGTCTAGCTCCTGATGACGACCAGCTATATCTAATATGGTTTAAGTGGTATTTACTTAATCCAATCGACGGCCAAAAAGGACCATAGAAATTTTAGAAAAAATAACAACAGCACACTAAAAACTCTACTCAAACAGGGGAAAAATTGCAAAACAGCAACTTCCCCCACGACAGCCAGTGCCGTCTTTTACTTTAGTTGGACCCTAGGCCCATCCATGGGCTTTTGGCCCCTTTTCATTAGTCACAAACGTAAAAACACATAAGCACAAACGATTCTTTGTCCAGCCCCACTGGTCACATATGAGCATAATTTCGGTAACATAAATGACGGTGCAGCACAGCCAGTCACACCTGGATCGCAATGAACAAGGCAACACGGCTATAGCAACCGTAGCCTGATTTCCCAATAATTTCTACCGGCCGCTTGGCCTCTCATTTTCCCTGGCCCCCCAGTACAGGCCTAAGGGTAAAGACGGCACTGACGACAACCAAATTGGGAGCGTCAGTCTCATACGCGGTCCAGCAAGACAGCCAGCAATATGTTCCGAGACTCAAGAGTGCGGTTCTACAGAGACAGAACATTAAAGTGCCTAATAGAAAGATTGTACCCTACCCGATGAAAACGGATATTGCTACATAATCGCCACGGGATCATACAAACAAAATTTAACATGGCGAGGTATAGGACTTTCAACTTTGAAATTAAATTATCGGCGTTTTATCATCATTCTGAGCCAGGGACTTGCTGGAAATGTTAATTGGGCTATTCCTTAACCGTATAATTCTATTTTTGCAAAAGAGTTTCCATGGAAGTAAGAGTTTGAAGGCTTCAAAGTTTGAACACAAAAACGGAGTCTCGAATCCTATTGGTCGGCGATGACGCGGATTTGAAAAATGTGTCATAATCGACCAATAGGACGAGAGTCCGACTTTGTTTACAAACTTTGACGCCTTCAAACTCTTACTTCCATGGAAACTCTTTTGCAAAAATAGAATTATACGGTGAAGGAATAGCCCAAGTAGCATTTCCAGCAATTCCCTGGCTTAGATTGATGATAAAACGCCGATAATTTAATTTCAAAGTTGAAAGTCCTGTGCTTCCTAATGTTAATTTGTTCGTTACGATCCTTTCCGTTTTCGTCGGGTATGGTGCAATCTCTCTATTTCTGGAAAAGAGGGACGACCTTCTCCAACGATCATTGACAGCTCATTGCAGTTCCACTTAAACCATGCAACCAATGAATAGAGTTACTGTATAGGACGAGACAGCTTCTTTCGCGCCGAACCCTAGTGTTAGTAACGAGAGCCACACAGGTTCAAGGTTATCCTTATTACAAACAAAATCTTTAACACTTTCCGCTGCAGAGAGCAGAGCTCGAGCGTAAGTAAGTCGAGTAAAGCTGAGTGCAGTAAATCCTTAAAGGAGAGTCTTTTCAGGTGATGTTGGGGAACAAGTGGCTGAAGTATGATAACTTATAGCCTATCGTCACAATGATGCGCATCCTTGTGCCAAGTTTTGTCAAATGTTTGACTAGAGCTTTGTCTCAGGTGAATCGCCTTTGCTATTGGTGCCCCTGGATAGATATATGGATTCTTTAAATATATATACATGTTTTCCGTGCGGTTTCCCGATAGCCCATTTTGTTGGATATGTTTCTGTTTTAGGGCTACTTGGGAATCAACTCCACCGCGTCGGTTGTACGTTGACTGGGACCTGGGTGATGCAGGGCTGCTCCTCTCTCAGCACGAATTTTTGCTTAGACTTGCCTCCGTACCGAGGGGTTACTCACTCTTCGGCACCCGGTGTAACTGACTTTTAACTGGTTTTAAATGACACGGCACTCCCCTATAAAGGGGATTATCTACGTGTATTTTTTGTACACACTTTTATTTAATGCACCTCTATGAACACCGACTATTAAATAAGATGGTACCTTCCTGCACCGGCACCCGGTGTACACGGGTTCGGGGAGTGAGTAACCCCTAGCTCCGTACCTTCGTATCCATTAATTCTCTGCCTCTGTGTTCGTTGTCTTTTCCTCAGTCTTTTGTCGTAATGAGAAGAAATATAGGGAGATATAGAGAAGAAAGGGAAACATAAGAGAGCAAGAAGAAGTCTGTAGCAAATCCTTTCCTTTAGGTTTGTGGATTGGACCGGAAAGATGATGGCATGCTGCACGGGTACATGTTTTGTGTCATGGCGATTGACATTCTTCAGAAATTGGGAGCAGTTCCCGTTCTTGCTACCATGAGAAGTACAGAACAAGCAGGTATTTTTTTCAGTAAATTTCTAGTTCTGTTCTGTAAAGCCGCATTGATGCAGTGCGCCAACGCCGGTGTTATACTACACTGTTAAGATGGGACGCGCCTGATCGTAATAATATCCAGTCTGCCTTTAAGCAATCGCGACTTTAAAAGTTGTCTGCTTCTTGTTATCTAGGCTTTCGATAGCTGTGCTTTTCTCTCTGGTATCATCCAGACCCCAGATTTCGCCCCCTTCCCGATGAAAATTCTTTGACTGTGTATGGTAGTTGTACGAAAAATTTGCATGTATTGATATGTAGTAGTATTGAGTACTTTGATTTAATATGCCTCCGACTGGGTTAATCTTAAGTAGTAGTATCCGATAGCATCCAATCTTGCTGTAGTAGGATCCAGTTTGCTAGCAGTAGCATGCAGTGACAGCAGTTACTATTGCATGCTACTTTTTCGTACAACTCCATACGACTGATTCTCGAAAATTTTTCATCGGGTTCAAAAGTTCGTTTTCTGTATCTGCAACAGGGAGCGTTTCATAATAGATGTTGGTCTTCCGTACAGGCTTACTTCGAAAGCCGAGGTGACTGTAATCTACTCGGTACTGGTTGATGAATTTGCTAGTAATTCATGGCACAAAGACTTCGTCCAGTCGACTTAATAATGTTTATTTAGCCGGAAAGCTATACAACAAAAATGGCATTTGCCACAGAACAAAAAAAAAGGCCGCGCGAGAACATTTAATGCACTGATTCTACCACAGACTATCGGTGTTCCCCCGCCCTTGTTTGTAAATCAGAATAAGCGTCCGCTGTCGCCATGCCCCTATCTATTCTGTGAAATTTTTCTAGGCCAACCGCCATAGCATAGAAACCCGAGATTGAAACTGTCAGATCGATGAAAGATAGAGCTTCTTAGCTTCGTTCGCATTCGTCTATGTCGCTATATACAGCCACCAAGCAATGGAAGTTTCCTGTTTAGCGCGTGCGCGATGCTAGTCGTCTATCTTTTACATTTTCTTAGTTCTTTGATCGTTATCCTATGTTTCTTTTTGCATTCAGTAATTCAGTCTTAACTACCTTTTACTGGATATTTGGAAACAGTTAACTAGGTATAACTTTTCTCGAACAGGTATGTAGTGTATATCTTCCTATGTCCCACAGGTAGTTGTATCATGACAATAAGTTTTGTAGAGGCTGATACGGTATCGTAACAGCCTCCAGAAAGGATGATACAAAACCTCCGCAGAAGTTCATCGAGCAATTTTCCTCAGCTACTGAAAAGTGCGTGACCTCCGAAAATTAAACAAAAGACATCACTTTCAGAAAAAATCAATAAAAAAAACCGCAAAAAATAAGAAAGAAAAAATACTAATAAACATTCAAAGGAAAAATGTTAAAAAAAATACCTAAAATAAGAAAGAAAAAATACTAAAAAACATAAAAAGGAAAAATGTTCAAAACTGAAAGAAAATGTTGCTTTCCTAGCCAACCACCATGGGCCATACCTTGTTACAATTGAAACAACATTACTTGAAACAACATTACTTCCAGCTTACGTCAACTTATTTTCCTCTACTCTCTAGAAGGCAGCTATTGAGCAACTACCACGGTGTTTTTTCTTAATGTTGCTCTGATTAAACAGTCGATTAATAAAAAGTTCGTGTTGCCACTTTCTCTGATCAACTTGTGACATTTGGCCGGAACAAAAAAATTACATTCTGGCACCTACGAAACTTGGTCCTTTTCACCAATTATCAACGAGAAATCTCGGTTTATCCTCTTCATAATTATACGCCTCAGTTTTTATGGTTCATTTTTGTATTTACTGATAAGGAACCGGTTGCAGAGTTCTTGCTCGCTTTGTCGAAGAAAAAGAAAATGTATGACAAAATCGCAGAATCATGCAACCAGTGGCAACACCGGTTTAAAGTTGATTAATTCTATCTCTCTAAAAGCACGCCTTGATTAATTCTATCTATCGAGCCCGCCGCTAGATGGCATCTCCTTCGCCACAAATGAAAAAGATTGTGTTGGATAAGAATTGTATTGTTATAGACTGAAATACACGGGTCACAACAGTAGTCACTTTCACATTTCTATAGTAGGCTACAGTTGCCATTTCACTAAAAAAAATTCCCTACTAAAGTAGCAAATAATTACAACTAAAGAAGAATAAGTCCTACTCTTTTGGAGAAAGTTATAATATTTAACATACCTCTATCTCGGTTCCTATCAGAATAACAAGCTCGGTGGCTGAAGTTAACCTTTAATAAGAGCAGTAGCAAACTGTTAACTGTTTTCTAATTAATCTTCACGCAGGCCCTATGCATCGTTGCTTCCCACTTGATAATTAATTAAATGAAGCAACATAAAACAAATCTGCATTTTGAAGGGTGCATGCGGGGTATCCTTAGGAGGAACTATTTGGTGTGGGGATGTCCTGCTCATCTACGAAAATACGTTGTCTTCGCTTCGGTAGAGATACCTTTCCTTGCTCACCTCGAGGGTGTTCCACCCTACTTACCGTAGTTACTACGCATGACGTCACGAACTCTGGCTTTTTGCCGTCAAGGCTGGAACGACTTTTCTATTTTCCAGCAGGATATCATGCCACGGGCGATTCCGACCAATCACGTTACAGAGATGCGTAGTTACTACACTTACTACGCTCCCGAGCAAGGTAAGCAAATAGTAACTATTAGTTACTATTTCGAGAAGGTTGGAACGGTCAGCGTAGTAACTTTTCGTGAGGATGGAACGGAAATAGTAACTATTGTTAGAAGGGTGGAACACGCTCCTCATATCAACTTTTTGCTCTTCCCTTTTGCAGAAAAATGGGAACCGACGCTGAAGAGGACTGCAGGTGAACTGTGGTGGTCCCTCTGGGTGGAGTTCATGCACTTCAAATTGGAGAAATCAGTTTTCTGCATTAATCAATATGCCACGCCATCGAGGGATCAGAAAGGATGGGGCGTCAAACGGCTGGCCATTGAAAGTAAGTCACGTTTCAACCTTAAAGCACACCTCGCACTATTTACTGTTTATGTTCCAATCTAGAAAACTAGTTAAATACTGTAGAACTAGGCTCTGCGCTTTCCTAGACGGATGGTAAATTGTAAATATACACAGAACTCAGAATTGAAAATAATCACAGATTTGTACATATACACTTTTAACATGCACATTTTATCTTTCGTTATTTTATTTTTATCTGCATGTCTTTCAGTCCGCACCGTTCTTCTGGTCTTTAGTTACATGTCGTCTTTATTGTCTGTTGGTTCCGCATCATTTTCCTGTTGTGATTGTGGTGGATTTTATGATTTAGTTTTGTTTTTTTCGCTGAGGGCCGTTTGCCGGAAGTGCAACCGAAATATCCGATATTTATTTATCCCTCGCACATCATCTTGGAGGGGTAACTAGCTGATCAAGAAAAAAAAACCGAAAATCTCGTTTTTTCTATTGTATCTGCTTTTAACAAATCATACAGGGCTTTGGTTGTTATAAGCCTTTTTTCAGGCCCATTGACTTCTAACAAGAACACGCAGACTTCAGATAACTGGTTTTTCGCGTCAGTAGCATGACGCCCGGACACTCGTCGGGGACGTGACACGCATGGAAAATATTGAAACACGGCAAGTGGGAAAATCAATGAAGTCTCCTTAGCGGTTTAGAATGTAACAGATGAAAGCCGGGTCTTTGGGCTTAAGAATTAATAGATGCAATTACGGAAGTAGGTTGCATTTGACTAGTAGTCACGATGGGTTCTTTAACGACTAAAGAACGTTTGGTATTTTAGTAGCTAATTCTTGGACAGCTAGAGCTCAGGACTTCGGCAGCCTAATTGTCACCGTGTGTTTCCCAACTTTAACTATTAGCATTACCGTCGCAAGAAACATGATTGACGGACTCAGAAACTCCCTGGATACTCACTGTTCGGAAGTCGTGTTTTATCCTCCAAATAGTCTCCGACGCACGGAATATAGATCTCATAATCTATTTCTTTTAAGCCCGTTTCGTTATTTTTGTTGTTGTCATTTTAATTCGCGTTCGTATTTTGATGAATTGTATTTTAAATCGTGACATTTATAATAGTAGTGACACTTATGACGAATTATTTTTGTACTTGTCATTTTAATTCCCGTTCATATTTTGATGAATTGTATTTTAAACCGTGAATTGTATATATAAATCGTAGGCTACCATTGTAAATATATCCCTTGGTTGATCTTTTTATTTGTAATGACATGTCCAGCACTATTTTTTGTTTGTAAAATATATTTATGGATAAATAAGAATTGTAATTGTAATTGTAATAACCTTTTTTTTTTGGGGGGGGGGGGGGTCCGTCACATGGTATCATATGACTGACTAGAAAAATCACGGCAAATTATAGAGAGTGTTCAGTTTCTTGGCCAGTTCCTACTGAGTCTAATCGCTTGCAACGCTGGATTTGTCGGCGAAAAAAGTGATATCTGGGAAGGCAAAATTCCTTACACCTTGCCTAGTTGATTTGCTCTTCCGCCAAAAAGCGGTTGCTTGTCTGGCATTTTCTATGTCTTGCAGGAGTACCCTATGATAGATTTTCGGCAGATTCAGCAGTTTACAGTTTCAGGGTACTTATATTGTAAGAAAAACCTTTTTTTTTAAGCCGCTTTCACATTGACGCGTTGAGCCTTTCACACTAAGTTACGCAACCTCTGCGTCGTACTTGCGTCCACGCAGCGCAGAGCTTACGTAGACAAATAAAACGCAACACAAGAATAAAAACAAGTTCTATTCTTGCGTTGCGTCGACGCGTACGCATCAGATTTGTCAGTGGAAAATGTAAGTTTTTAAGGATTAACAAAAAAAAAATGCTGATGATGAAGAAAAGCTTGCTACTATTGAAAGAAATGAAAGTGGGCCACAAAAAATGGTCTTTCTACCAAACACACACTGCTAACCATCCCTACTGTCACTATGAATGTTCAAAACCACAAAAACACCGTCAAACAATGAGCAAAAAAAAAAAAAAAATGGGTTTGAAATAATTCTATCTGGACTAAATCTCAGCAGATTATCCCGGACAGCTGTTCTGGCACGTAGGGAGCCAAGGATCAAAATAATAATTTCCATCTAATGCTCCAACTGTTTATTACAAATACAAATAAATTAAGAAACCAAGACCAGTGTGGTACCTCTGAAGACATACAAAAATTATCAGTTAGATCTTATAATTCTTTGCAAATCAGTCCAGGAAAATTTCGTCATCTAGAAAAGAAGACATTCTGCGTGGGTTTTTTCTCGAGCAAAAAACAGCAACTTGGCAATCGAGTTCAAATCTAAACAAACTGGTGGCATGCGATCACTAAGAGAAGGTAAACAGAATGTTTGGATTAGGTCTTTAAGATTCAGCAGAAGAAACCGAGAAAGGAAAACGTAAATGAGCATCCAGCGCGAAAGCTTCTCGCGCAGCTGTGAAACATACGCTACGCAACGCAAGATAAAAGCATACGCAATGACGCGTCAGTGTGATAGCGGCTTTATCCTTCTATGTTATAGGTCCTGGAGACACCAAGATCAACCTTTGTCGTGATGTCCCTGGCGCTGTGGCTTTCGACAGACTAGTGGATTCAGTCCGGGCCAGTGCTTACTATTTTTGCATCCCTCAGCTCAAAAGTGGCCCCTTGTTTCACGTTCTTTATCCGTCTGTTCCTCCGCAACCGATGCAAAGACTCCGGAAAATAACCGACGATGGCGACGTTGTACTTCGGAAAAGGGCCGACTCCCAGTCTTGCGAGAAAGAAAATAAACCGTCAGACGGAAAAGATCGGAAGGCCTCGGAGAGCGCGACCTCCAGGAAATCCGTGAGTTCGGAATCGGAACTGTCGCGAAATCGGTATGACAGCGTTGCGAGTAGCGAAGGCTTAGTTGTGGTTGAAGATGAAGACGACGAGCTCGAGGTAACTTTCGAAGAAGTGAGCGAGGTGGACTTACGAAGCAATGGTAACATGGTTCGAGTGGAAACGGCGACTTATGAAAAAATAGTCATTCACGATAGTGGAGGCGAGGATTCGTCAGTCTCTATTGAAGAAAGTGATGATGAATTACCAGAAGAAAACCTAGATGAAAACATGATGGTGAACATTGATGGCAACGTGACGGCAAACTTAGACGGGATCGTGCGAATGTCGATTGAACAGGCTATACAAGAGACAGAGAAGCTGAGTCCGGATGATATGGAGTATTGCTTCCAACGAGCAATATTGACTGATGGCAAAGTGAGTGTCTTTACTCCCTTGGGATATTTTTTAGAGGGGTTGGGGTGTTAATTTGTCGTAGCTTTTTGTCAAGGGAGGGCGCTAATTCAGTTCTCGACGGTTCTTTATGGTGGCAGGGCTAGGGCCTAATCAGCAAGAAGCACTCCCTCAGGTATATCGCAGCATAGTTACCTCCAGGAAAGAACCGCCGATATTGGCTTATTGGAAGAAAACTTCCTTTGCCGTTGCATCTACCTTGAGGAAGCTACAGAAGATTTTGTTCTCGACAGACTATCTGCTTGAATCCTTGGAACAGCCTTGCTGAAGATGCGGTTAACGCTGTATCAATCAATAGTGTCAAGTGCATTGATGATGGGATTTTTAACTCTGATCAGTTCGACTACTCAAAATTTCTTGGAGTTATTTAGAGGCGAAAGCCTTTTTTCTTGCTTTGTATTATTATTATTATTGTTATTGAGCCGTAAAGGGTAGGTTTTATTGGATGGTGCAAACGGATGTCAGCTACATTTTATTAGAGCTATATTTCGGCCCTTCTTGGCAAGGGTTCTCTTCAGGCTCAAGATGAAAAAAAAACTTGTGATATAAGGGTAGGATTAACAGAAACTGGATTTCCGGGGATTGTGGCGACTAATAACATGTTTCTGGTCGCTGATATCTTCTCGCAACAGAATGACCGCCTGAAGCGAGATGCCTGCTAAGCAAAGACCCATGATTGTCCTAGAAAATAAACTTTACGTCTGAGAAGCTGTTACAAGACTTTTTGAGCATACTTTCGCAACGCGAAGATTGCAATTTCGTTTCTTCTAACTACGATTGTTTACAGCCTGACAAGAACCTTATCAAGAAGGGCCGAAAAATAACTGGAGCATATCTTAGCTGGCTTATCTATTTAGCTCTATCAACCCGATGACAAATTTCTAGCCCGCGTAGCTGTATGATAGTTGTAGGAAAAAATTGCATGTATTTATATATAATAGTAAAGGATACTATCAGTTAATGTGCCTGAGACTGGGCCAATCTTAAGCAGTAGTATTAATAATAACGTTGTACTTTATTTCCTTAATAGCCTGTATTACACACGCTAGCACTGGGTCGTCATTCTCGCAAATAACACATGACCATCTACATAAGTAGACATTTCATCTGTACGTACAACTTAAAAATATAATTTGACTTAACTAGAATTAAAATATTGGGTAAAATAAGGTAGGCTACAAAGGATTTTAGGTGACGATCAGTCGAGTTTATGTGTGGTCTTTCTAATCTCTGGGAAGTAGCATTCAGTAGCATTCAGTAGCATCCTGTCTTGCTATAGTAGCATCTAGTATTGCTTATAGTAGCATACAATAGAATGCGGTAACACGGTAGCCTTGACATAGAAGCATGTAGTAGCATCAGTTCGCACTGCATTCTACTTTTTCGTACAACTTCATTCTACTATTTTGAGATAAATTTTTCATCGTGAAATAAGGCAAATGTATGTCCCCCATATGAGGTTACATTTAGGATAAAAGATTTTTATCAAAAACTTACTATACAAGCTCTATCCTCAACTCTCTCTATTTCCCGACTACACTGTAAAAATTTTTTCCGTACAAAGATTAAAGTTAACTACAGTATTTGCTACTCGGATTATTCTTATGTCTACGTAGATAATATTAATACCAAATAGAGATAAGATGAATTGGAGTAGCAAATACTGCAGTTAACTTTAATCTTTATACGGAGAAACTTTTTACAGTGTAGCTCTAAGGCCCGTGCTTTTCTGCAGACTGAAAGAGATTAGTACCTTTTCCCCAATAAAGAAAAAAAGACCTAAGACAAAACTTACTCTGTTGGTCACCACGGCCGTGTTCCACCCTACTTACCGTAGTTACTACGCGTGACGTCACGAATTCTGGCTTTTTGTCGTCAAGGCTGGAACGATTTTTCTGTTCTCCAGCAGAATATCATGCCACGGGCGAATCCGACCAATCACGTTACAGAGATGCGTAGTTATCACGCTTACTACGCTCCCGAGCAGTAAGCAAGTAGTTACTATTTCGAGAAGGTTGGAACGGTCAGCGTAGTAACTTTTTACGAGGTTGGAACGAAAATAGTAACTAATAGTTACTATTGTTAAAAGCTTGGAACACGCTCCAAGTAATCTAACCTCTCAGACTAGATAGACATTTGCTAGGAAGGTAAACAAGGTCATCCCATTCGTTGGTGCACTGTAAGCAAAGTTGGGGGACCGGGTAAAAGAACACATTCCACAGTTTGGAAGTCAGTGCAACCGGGAGCTCAGTGGAGTCCCGAGCTAAGAAACAAGTTCAGTTCCTATCCAGTTCTGTTCCAGTTTGAGCCGGGCACAGTCCTAGTACACAGGCACAGTCACTAGTTCGAAGCCTGCCCGCTGGCGAGTTTCGTACTGATGGATTCTTCGGAGCGTTCTGGGAGCAGGGCGGGGAACCGGGCTAGGGCCACAGGCCAGACTACCGTCGAGTCTTTCCAGTTTTAGTTCCAGTAGTGCCTGCTCGTACCCACGATAACCACTTCCGAAGAACAGTTTGCAGGCTCTCTTTTGGATTTTCTCAATGACGTGTGACTGCTGGTTGTCAAGGGATGAGTGCCACACAACAGATAGATATTCTAAGACTGGGCGAACGTATGATACATAAGCTTTGAGCTTAATTCCTCGCTCCAGCCCAGCCTTGCGAAGGGCGTGCAGCATGAACAACGTCTAGACTCATTCTTGGTTGTTTCTTCGGTGTTTCTGGCCCATTTGATAGAGTCTTCAAGGCTAACCCCGAGAATGTTTATTAACCGAACTCCAACGTACGAGCTTAAATAAATGTGCTTTAGTTATTGACCTACGAACTGAGTATCACCTTTGAAAAGACTCGGAGCAAAGACTCCTTCGAAAAGACTCCTGTTGTGATTGTGGTGGATTTTATGATTTAGTTTTGTTTTGTTTTTCGCTGAGGACGGTGGAACCGAAATATCCGAATTTATATTTATCCCTCGCACATCATCCTAGAGGGATATTAGCTGATCGAGAAAAAACCCCGTGAATCACGGTTTTCTATTTCTTTCGGAGCATCAAACAAAAAAAATAGCAACCATCATCATGCTCGCCAGCGCTACAGCACCACACCATCTTCCTTTCTCATACCCATCATTCGCCCTTTATATCCGACTTACACTGTACTTTATTTCACAGAAGCCTTTGAAGCTATGTTCATTCTGCAAGAACAACGGTCACAATGCTGCTACCTGTCCAGATGTTGTGCTACCACCCGTGAAACCTTTGCCAGCTCTCACACATGACCACTTCAAACACTTGGAGGATTCCCTATACAATGAATGCAGTAAGTGCAGAATCCGTATTCAGGTTCAGAATTTCCCCTTGTTTTGTGGATTCTACTGCGAAATTTTTTCATATCTTGACGCCGTGAGAACCAACACGAAGAGCATGTTCCACCCTACTTACCGTAGTTACTACGCATGATGTCAAGAATTTTTGCTTCTTGGCGTCAAGGCTGGAACGCATTTTTCTATTTTCAGCAAAATGTCATGCCACGGGCTAATCCAGCCAATCACGTTGCAGAGATTCGTAGTTACCACGCTTACTACGCCCCTAGCATGGACATCAAATAGTTACTAGTAGTTACTATTTCGGTTCAGGTAAAAACCAGCGATTAGTTGCGTTTTTTGCCTCTGTTCTGTTCGCTGTTTTCTCTCTTTTTCCCGGTTTTGTCAAAACACGGAACAGGCTGTTTCTCATTTTCCCGTTTTTGTACGCTGTTCCGTGTTCTGTGTTCCGCTGTCTGTTCTGCAAAAAACGGAACTTGCTATCCTAGCATTTGTATCACTGTTCAGATAGAAAATTGCAGAGAGATTCGCAGATAGAAAAGAAAGAATTGCAGAAGTTCACAGGATAAAGATGGACCCTAAAGTATGGTCGTTTTAGAATTTAATTTGCAGTTTAACAGACTTCCCGCGTAAAGACATGCTCAGGAACCTAAATTTGCGTTTTCGTCAGAACAGTGACAAAACATGAAACACGGAACAGCGTAAGCAAAAATAGCGTTTTTTTTTTTATCCAAACCAGACAACTGTGAACACAGAACACGGAACAGGAACCCGAGACATAAAACGCAACTATTGTCGGCCTAAATGTGCGCAGAGCTATAACCACGTGCGCAGAGCTATAATCATTTGAGAATAAATGGGTAGGACCGGTATAGCCGAAAATTGGTCGACAAGTTTTGTGTCCGGTTTTCACCGGATTACGGGTGAACTACTTGTCCGGCAAGAAAGTAACTTTCATATTCGGATTCACAATGTCTCCTTACCCCTAAATCAACTATCTCAATAGCTTTTCAAAAAAAAAACTTTGTGCCCCTTAATTTGAAACCCCCTCCCCTACCCCTAAATGTAGAGCTACAAAGCCCATCTACGAACTTGACCTTACCCTTGACCAAAAGAGTCCTCACACCAAGTTTTATCAAAATATCTCATTCCCTTCGAGAGTTATCGTGCTTATAGACAGAAGGTCAGACGGACATTTTTGCGATGTCATATGTATCACTCCACTTACGGTTTGGGATCCCAATAATAAGTCTTTTACTTTGTGAATGAATACTGCAGTTCAGAATTTATAAATTATCAATAGATATCTTAATTATATAACTCATATAATAATAAACATTCCTTCAGCCCAAGCTGACTGCGAATCATATTTGATGGTGCAAAAGGGATACGTCAGGTGAATTTTATTAGAGCTATATTTCAGCTCTTTTTGGCAATAGTCCTCTTCAGGCTCGAAGTCGCTCAAGTTAGAAAAACGAATTTGTGGAAAACCACAATTTTTTTTCCACAAGTTCGTTTTTCCAGTTTGACTTTTGAGCCTGAAGAGGGCCCTTGCCAAAAGGGCCGAAGTATAGCTCGAATAAAATTCAGCTGACGTATCCGTTTTGCACTATCAAATAATAAAATAATCCGAAAAAGATTTACCTTAAAACTACTGCAGATCCACTATTTCAAGCCATCAATCAGGAGGGGCGTCGCTAGCCAAAACTCGAAGGGGGGTGGAAGGGTGCCTGCCGGCGCCCTTCCGCCCGTTCCAGCTTTTCTTCTCATATGTGATAATAAAACTCGTCATAACTGCAAGTGTTGAAGACTGAAGGTTAGAAGACTAGTTATGTCTCTGAGCTCGTAAGCAGTCCGAAGGGTTTGGGCGTGGAAGGTGAGTATCTTAAAATATACGACTGGCAGACAGAAGGCCCAAGAATCATAGCAGTTAGAAACAATAGCCAAGAAACACAGCACCATATCCGCAAAACTGTATTAGACATAATGAAAATGAGCGCCGCATGCGAAATTTTTTAATCAGGCTATGACTTTTCGGGCAAAACGCTACTCCCCGCAACAAAATCTATATAGCTTTTAATGCTGCCCAAGCCCGAAATTCCAAGCCTAAAATCGTAATGAAAACAGAGCCTACTAGGAAAGACGCCGCAGACAATTTCTGTGGAGTCCTGTATGATCAGAACGCCTTTTCGGATCCCACATGAAAGTAAGGGCCAGATTCGAGGGAGTGGGATGGAACTTGGTGGGAAGAATAAGCTTAAACCCTAGATACATTACTGACAAAACAGGATTATATCGTGTCACAGTGGGGGGAGTTGGTGGGGGTGTACCGGAATTCCGGTGATCTCAAGTTAGGGTACTTCCAGATGTGCTAGGACCATGAAACTTGACAGGCATTTTGAGGGTTCTACCATATCGACTTAAATAGTCCCTTCCCCGATCCGATCATCGTGGGGGGGAGTAGAGGGGTGGGGAATCCCGAATCTAGTGACATTCATAAGTTTGAAATGGGTGAGACGTGCATGAAACTTGATAAGTACTAAGAACAAGCTGAACAAGTATCTCGAATGTTCAGTTTCAAGTATGTACCGTATCTGATCCCTGTGGGGGGGGGGGGGCTGGAGGGGGCACCGGAAATCTCGCGAATCGCTTAAAGTCGAGGGATTTGGTTGGAAGAACAAGCGTAAACCCTAGATACATTCCTGACAAAACGGGACCGGATCGTGTCAGGGTGGGGAAGCTGAAGGGGGTTTCCCTGAATTCCGGTAACCTCGAGCTAGGGTGCTTCCAGATGTGCTATAGGACCATGAGACTTGGCAGGATTGTTAGGGAATCATATATACTAACTTGAAAATAGTCCCTTCTCCGATCCAATCATCGTGGAGGGAGTACAGGGATGGGGAATCCGGAATCCGGTGACATTCATAACTTCAGAACGGGTGATCGGATGTGCATGAAACTTGACAAGTGTCAATAACGAGTGCCTCAAATGTTCAGTTTCAAGTCAGGAGTGAGTGTGATCACTCAGGGGGAGGGCGGGGGGGGGGGAGGAGCTGGAAGGGGACGAACATGCTAACTGTTCCGGCAAGTGCATGAGCTTTCAGCTCTTGTTGTGGTAAGGGTCCCTTCCTTTGGTCTAAGTATTGTGTTTTGAGTGTTATTTTGTGTTTATTTTCTTTTCCTGTCATGGCCCCACGGGCTTTTTGGAAATAAATTCATTCAGCTCATCTCTTACTTGTTCACAGATCGGTTGAAACCGTCGCCTCACGACCTCGCCAGTAGAAGATCTGCAATCGCGGAGATCCAAAGCTACGTTCGGCAGCGGTTTGCTACGGCAGTCATTCAGCCTTTTGGGTCCTGCAGCAATGGTTTCGGGTTTTCCGGCTCTGACCTGGACCTCTGTCTGATCTTCACGGATCACCCGACTGGAGAGGGAGTCGACTGCGTTGGAAGAGTCAAGCAGCTTACTTTGTTTTTTAGAAAGAATCCAAAATTCCAGCAAGTAACGGCGATATTGACTGCGAAAGTACCAATAGTGAAAGCTTTCTACAAGCCGTATAGAGTAGAGGTGGATATTTCCATATACAACACTCTCGGACTGATGAATACGAGACTGCTTTACACATATGCAACAATTGATGAGCGTGTTCAGGTATGTATTCGCTTATTTCACTCTTATTCGAATAAGAGGAAAAGAGCCAAGTATGGCTGCGAAAAGAACATTACCAAAGGTTTCGATGGGATTACAAATATTGAATATTTATTGGACTACTTGACCCAGACAAGCGAATCTTTTTGATTTCCGCTCTTCTCCAGACCACTTCAGTATTCTGCTGTAACCTATAACCAAGTTCAGATATGGATGTTTACTCCAACCTCTCATCTGTAATCGATTTCAGATCCTCTTGAAATTCCTCCTTTCAGATGTAGGCTCCTCTCAGCGAACTGGATGCAGAGCAAAACTGCAGGTGACAATGAGAGGCAAACCTTTTGATCCGAATTTCTTGGTTTTAGCAAATTTTGCCAGCGTATCCTGAAAGGAAACAAAGTTAAAAATTGAATTCAGCATGTCTCCTTACCCCGATACCGAATCTCTAATCGATGTTTAGTATGTTCGAAGCTGCGACAGCATGTCCCCTTATCCCTCAGTCAAACCTCTATCAACTTCAGATTAAACTTATAACTTTTCCCAAATGTTCCGGTTTTGCCGGATTCCGGACGCACCACTTGTACGGCAAGAAAAAATAAATTTCATATTCGGGTTCAGCACGTCGCCATAATCCTAAATCGAATATCTGTAGTCAATTTCAGATTAAACTTTTCTTTTCACGAAATGTCCGATTTTGTTGGATTCCGGATGAACCACTTGTCCGGCGAGAAAATAATTTCATATTCGGATTCAGCATGTCTCCTTATCTCTAAATCAAAACTTTAATCAACTTCAGATTAAACTTTAACTTTTCACAAATGTTCCGGTTTTGCCTGATTCTGGTCGCACCACTTGTAACGGCAAGAAAATAAATTTCACAGTATGTCCTGTACAATTTCAGATTAAACTTTTACTTGTCACAAATTCACGCTTTTTGCCGAATTCCCGGTGAACTATTTATCCGGCTAGAATATAATTTTCATATTTGAATTCAGCATGTCTCTTACCCCTCTCTCATTAGCTCATGAAATTTTTTTTTTTCTGAAACCCCTCCCTCACTCCTAATTGTAGGGCTAAAGAGCCCATCTTCGAACTTGACCTGTACTTTGACCCAAACAGTCCTAATGCCAAGTTTGAATAAAATATCTCAACCCCTTAGAGACTTAAATTATCATGCTAAAAGACGGACAGACGGACAACCTTTACGAAATCATAGGTATCCCGTCACTTTTGGGACCCCCCCCCCCCTCCATGAAAACATGCTATGTATTAAACACTAAGGATGAGTCGGGAGATGCGCTCACCTTTCATTGACGCGTTAAGCTCTCAAGAGTGTATACGGGCGGCTAGATCTCTACGTTCGGCAAACTTCGGAATAGGGTACTTTCTTTGAAATCAGACATCTCCCATAAACTGAATAGCTGTCAGGTCTCCGGGCACCCCCCCCCCCCCCCCCCCCCGCCTCCTGACACTATTTTCTTCCCATACTTGAAACCAAATCTGTTTTCTACCAAACCTCACGACCAAACACCTCCTTTCTCAAACCTCACCTCTAAAGTCCTCCCAATAACAGATCAGACGTACGGCATTTTCCCCTTCGGTACCATACATTGGGCAAAAGTAAGGATCAATACCTTGCCTACCTCTACTTATATACTTTCTCCGCACCCTCACTGGAAGTGCGTCTACCGTAAGGCTGACCATCCACTTCAGTTATGCACACCATAATCCAAACTTAAAGTAGTCTGCATGTTGCGCATAATATTAATGTCTGTGATCTGAAGTTGGTTCGTGCTGGTTGCTAGTAAAAACTGAACATCTATCAGAGCGTATTTTAGAGAGTGCAAAAGTTTTTAGAGCCGCTTCTTCTGATGTCATTCTTATGACACATGAAGCTTCGCGCAGGTGCCACATATCGATCACTTTTCGGTCTGTCTGTCGGTAGGTCAGGCCACTGTTTTCGAGATAGGGTACTTCCGGAAGTGCTAGAACGATGAAACTTGGCAAGCTTATCAGGGGCCCGACCAAACTAACTTGGAAATATTCAATTACCCGATCTGACCACCGTGGGGGAGTGGAGGGAGGGAGAATCCTGAATCTTGAGGAGACATAACTTTCGGACGAATGATCGGATCTTAATGAAAATTGATATTTGGAAAAATCTCATGTCTAAAGTTCGGAACGGATCTGGTAACTTTGGGGGGGGGGAGTTGGAGGGGGAAACCGGAAATCGTGTGACATGTTCAGAGTGGATGGATCGGGACGAAACTTGGTTGACTGGGGGGGGGGGGACGTTGGTGGAGGAAGGGTTCCCAAATTCCTGTGATCCAGAGTTAAGGTGCTTCCAGATGTGCTAGGACGGTGCAACTTGGCAGGCATATCAGGTTCTTAACTTAAGAACAGTCATTACTATAATTTGAACATCGGGGAGGGGGGGGGGGTCTGGAGTCTTGATGTATGTCCAACTTTTGACCCATTGATCGGATCTTAAAGAAACCTGATATTTGGAAAGAACTCACGTCTCATATGTCCCGTTTAAACAGGATCCAATCAGTGTCGGGGGGAGGGGGGGTACCGGAAATGTTTTGACACGCTTAGAATGGAGCGATCGGGATGATACTTGGTGGGAAGAACAAGCATAAGCCCTAGATGCATCAGTGACAGAACCGGACGGGGTTTGGGCACTCTGGAGGGAGTTGGAGGGGGCGTCCGGAATTCCGCTGATCGCGATTAGAAGTACTTCTAGATGTGCTAGGACGATTAAACTTGGCTTGAACATTAGAGACTTGACAAGATTAGCTTAAAAATTGTCTCTTCCCAGATAGGACCATCCCTTAAAGTACTCATCTTAACCGCAAAGAAAAAAAAAATACTTTTAAGCAATATGTACATTTCATGCTCCCCAGGAGCCCATGGTCATTTTTGCCTCAGGGGTTTTGCTTAGAAATTAATTTCTAGCTCCCTTAAAGTGCGCCTTTTAAACGCGTAAGTGAAAAAAATACTTTTGACCAAATACACATTTCACGATCCCCGAGTGCCCGTATCTTTGTGCCACAAAGGTGGCACGGAAAGTCTGAAAATACTTTTGACCAAACCATATACATTCATGATCCTAAAGGGCCCATGATCATTTTTGCCTCAAGGGTTTGATTGCAGAAGTCTTCCTAGCGTCCTTTAAGTACGCATCATTACAACCGAGTGTAAAAATAAAATAACTTACTTTTACCAAACGATACCAACGGTAAGTGAAAAAAATACTTTTGACCAAAACATACATTTCACGATCCCCGAGTGCCCGTGATCTTTGTGCCACAAAGGTGGCACGGAAAGTCTGAAAATACTTTTGACCAAACCATATACATTCATGATCCTAAAGGGTCCATGATCATTTTTGCCTCAAGGGTTTGATTGCAGAAGTCTTCCTAGCGTCCTTAAAGTACGCATCATTACAACCGAGTGTAAAAATAAAATAACTTACTTTTTACCAAACGATACCAATGGTAAGTGAAAAAAATACTTTTGACCAAAAGATACATTTCACGATCCCCGAGTGCCCGTGATCTTTGTGCCACAAAGGTGGCACGGAAAGTCTGAAAATACTTTTGACCAAACCATATACATTCATGATCCTAAAGGGCCCATGATCATTTTTGCCTCAAGGGTTTGATTGCAGAAGTCTTCCTAGCGTCCTTTAAGTACGCATCATTACAACCGAGTGTAAAAATAAAATAACTTACTTTTACCAAACGATACCAACGGTAAGTGAAAAAAATACTTTTGACCAAAACATACATTTCACGATCCCCGAGTGCCCGTGATCTTTGTGCCACAAAGGTGGCACGGAAAGTCTGAAAATACTTTTGACCAAACCATATACATTCATGATCCTAAAGGGTCCATGATCATTTTTGCCTCAAGGGTTTGATTGCAGAAGTCTTCCTAGCGTCCTTAAAGTACGCATCATTACAACCGAGTGTAAAAATAAAATAACTTACTTTTTACCAAACGATACCAATGGTAAGTGAAAAAAATACTTTTGACCAAAAGATACATTTCACGATCCCCGAGTGCCCGTGATCTTTGTGCCACAAAGGTGGCACGGAAAGTCTGAAAATACTTTTGACCAAACCATATATATTCATGATCCTAAAGGGCCCATGATCATTTTTGCCTCAAGGGTTTGATTGCAGAAGTCTTCCTAGCGTCCTTAAAGTACGCATCATTAACCGAGTGTAAAAATAAAATAAATTACTTTTACCAAACGATACCAATGGTTCATGCTCATTCTTATCTCAAGGGTTTTGCTTAAAGTTTAACCGAAAAGGGCTAGGATACCACAGTCTAGTTACCCATCACTTGTTCGCTTAAATAATCTTGAAAACCCGATGAAAAAGCGTTAGTTTGTTTTTCTGATATTTCCAAATAATCGATTATCCCGTTGTGCTTGCCGCTCTTCCCGTTTTTGTGATATCTCTATGGTGCCTGGAACATTTGGCAACAACACCAGCAGCAAACGAGTAAATAAATTGTGTATCAAATAAACAAAGAAGTGTCTGCAGTCTGCAGTGCCAAAAACTAGTGCTAGCGAGTGAGGTGTCTTGTGTAGTGATAGTTTAGTGATTGTCGCGGGCGAATTGTGGACGGATTCACCATGGGAAAGCGTCCACATTCCCAACGTCCCTACTGAAGACTACTGTGGACAGAATGAAAATCCCCAATAGGTGTTGTAATAATTCAATGTATTTGAATCTAAGATGTAAAAATAAGTTGCCTGTTCAGTTAAACTTTAAAAATTATTCCAACAAACCCACGAATTGGCAAATTCCTACTTTCATTCCCTTGCCCAGCCTTGCAAGTGCCATGTCAGCTTCTAGCTCTTGTTTCTTTTAGTAGCTTTTCACTTCCAGAGAAGCTACACTGTAAAAAAAAATCTTGCAGTATTTGCTACTGGGATTAACCTTGTCTCTGAAAAGATAATCTTATCTCTAATTCGGATTAATCTTATCTCAGTTGAGATAATTGATAGATAGATAGATAAATCTTTTTATTCGCCAAAAACTGATCGTGGCTCATACCAAATTTGTTCGGTATAGGCATGGATGTAATTGAGCTCACAACTAATAGGCCTACGCATATACGGCTACAACGGTCATAAATAACATGATAAACTAGCAGTTCAGCTTATGCTTCGTTATACATCTTTAAAAATGAAGGGACAAAACTCATTGCAAACATTTGGTGGGCACACTTAATTGGCTGCAACTTTTCAGCCGTAGTAGCTATCTTGCGAGGGAGCCTTTTTGACAGCTTTTCAGAAGGGAAAATATTTTTGTGGATCGTTTGAATCAGAGATTTGGCACCAAACTCCATGCAGAGTTTCAACCTTCGTTCATGTAAGGAGGTGATATCGAATTTATAAAAATAAATAAGATAATAGATAAGATTAATCCCAGTAGTAAATACTGCAGTTAACTTTAATCCTTACTCAGAGAAACTTTTTACAGTGTAGTTCCTATAATTCTATCTCTATGTGTAATAGAGGCTCCTCTTTTTTCATACTATTACAAGTTTTCGTCGTATGCTTCCAAGAATAACATCGTTTTAGCTTGCGAGAGTTTATTACGTGGAAACTAAAAATTTGATTTTTCTAGAACCTGGGATACTTGGCGAAGCATTTGGCGAAGACCTGCGATGTCGGGGATGCCTCAAAGGGGAGCTTATCCTCCTACGCGTATATCCTACTTGTGCTGAACTACGCGCAGAGATGCAACCCCCCCTTGATACCAAATCTGCAAGAGCTTTATGACAAGGGTATGACGACCCCCGAGCGTATTGTTGACGGTTGGAATACGTGGTTCTTCGAGGCCTCAACCGGGTTACCGTGGGTAAGAATTCCGTTATTTCCGAAATTCTTTGGACTTTCTTTCAGTACCTCAACCCTGGCTCACAGACTGCGTCGAAAATTTGTATCACATTTTCCCGCAGCCCTACGCTGTCAGAAGTTTGATAACAGATAACACATATTTGCGCATCCTTGTGTTAAATATTATGATAACATACCTGTTACGACCAGGGGCGTCACTAGCCTTTTACCTTTGGGGGGGGGGGGGACGCCCGGTTTCTGCAGACGGACAAAAAAAATGTGCCGACAAAACACGTTCCCGCCAGCACAGAATAGAACCGGGGTAACAGATTATTCCTAATTTCGTATATTAAAGTTCACGTATTTGGCTTTTCATTTTAGCTTCCGCTGAAAAGCGAAGCTTCCAACGACTGTACCAAGAACAAGGTAAACTAAGCGCCGCAGGCGAAATTTTTTAAATCTGCCTTTTTTTCGGAAAGATTTAGCTATACCTACCATATAAGTTCTAGCTTTTAATTTGTTTTAGACCCCCACGAACTTCAATCCTAAAACGTCTACTAAATGAACAAGACCAAAGGTTTCGATGGGATCCCAAAAATTCAATATCTGATCCAGACAACTGGGTCTTGTCTTAGCCAGATCCAGTCTTCGCCAGACTCCTTGAACATTTTTACAACTAAAATTCAGAAACAGATTAAGGCCAAATAGCTAATCACCTGAGAAAACCAAGTTCAGATTTGGATTCAGCCTGTTGTTTTTACCCCTATAAGTCATATCTGTTTTGACGAAAACTTCCTGCCACTTCTGCCAATTTCCCGGTTCCGGCCGAACTCCAGAAGTACTTGTCCGGCGAAAAAAGAAAGCTCAAAGACGAAATCAGGGTATCTTCTTTCCCCAGTAATGAACATCTAATCAACTTCAAATAGAAATTTAGCTTATAACAAATTTTCCGATTCCAGTCGGATTCCGGTCGAACTATATGTCCGGGTAAAATATGATTGTCATACAGGGACTCAGCATCTCTTCCTACCCTAAATCGCTTATCTAATCAACTAGAAATAAAACTTTGACTTCCAACAGATTTCCGGTTTTGGCCGGATTCCGGACGAACTACATGTCCGGGTAGAAACTTGTTTTCACATAAGTGGTCAGCATGTCTTCTTGCCCTACATCGAACATCTAATCAACTCCAAATAAAACTTTTAATTTTGACAAACTTTCCGGCTTGGGCCGGATTCCGGTCGAAATACTTGTCCGTCGAGAAAATAGTTTTCACCATCGTCTTCAGCATGTCTTCCTACCTCTAAATCGAACATCTAATCAACTTCAAATAAAACTTTTACTTTCAACAAACTTTCCGGTTTGGGCCGGATTCCGGGCGAAATACTTGTCCGTCGAGAAAATAGTTTTCACCATCGTCTTCAGCATGTTTTCCGACCCCTAAATCGAACATCTAATCAATTAAAACTTTTACTTTCAACAAACTTTCCGGTTTGGGCCGGATTCCGGGCGAAATACTTGTCCGTCGAGAAAATAATTTTCACCATCGTCTTCAGCATGTCTTCCTACCACTAAATCGAACATCTAATCAACTTCAAATAAAACTTTTACTTTCAACAAACTTTCCGGTTTTGGCCGGATTCCGGGCGAACTACTTGTCCGATGACAAAATAGTTTTCACCATCGTCTTCAGCATGTCTTCCTACCCCTAAATCGAACATCTAATCAACTTCAAATAAAACTTTTACTTTCAACAAACTTTCCGGTTTTGGCCGGATTCCGGGCGAACTACTTGTCCGATGACAAAATAGTTTTCACCATCGTCTTCAGCATGTCTTCCTACCCCTAAATCGAACATCTAATCAACTTCAAATAAAACTTTTACTTTCAACAAACTTTCCGGTTTTGGCCGGATTCCGGGCGAACTACTTGTCCGATGACAAAATAGTTTTCACCATCGTGTTCAGCATGTCTTCTTACCCCATAATTGACTATCGCATTAGCTGTTTCAAAATATTTTGTTTGTCCCTAATTTGAATCCCCTCCCCCACCCCTAAATGTAGAGCTACAAAGCCCATCTACGAACTTGACTGGTCCGACGACCCAACGAACCCTCACACCAAGTTTCATCAAAATATTTCGTTCCCTTCGAGAGTTATCGTGCTTACAGACGGACGGACAGACGGACGGACGGACAGACGGACAACTTTTGCGATGTCATAGGTATCCCTCCACTTACGTTTTGGGATCCCAAAAAGCGAAAATTTTATGTAAACTAACTACAATGCATCAGTTGAGATTATTCCTTTGGTATAATTTCGTGTATCAAATTTCACATATTCGGCTTTTCATTTTAGCTTTTGCTAAAAAGCGAAGCTTCCAACGACTGCACCGAGACAGGTTAAACCAAGCGCCGC
Source organism: Branchinecta lynchi (assembly GCA_023053575.1). Classification (NCBI taxonomy): domain Eukaryota; kingdom Metazoa; phylum Arthropoda; class Branchiopoda; order Anostraca; family Branchinectidae; genus Branchinecta; species Branchinecta lynchi. The sequence continues at coordinate 1,991,108 of JAKZAP010000005.1, forward strand.
ATGCGAAACTTTTTTAATCTACTTTTTTTCGGAAAAATCAGCTATAGTACTATACAATTTCCGGCTTTTAAAGGACACCTGAATGAAGAGTACCAAGTATCATCCCTATCTGTATGACTTCCGTTAACATTGCCTGCAGAAAACCCAATCCAAATTCGAAATAGTGTTTCGAGCTATGATCTTTGCTCCATTTTGCATCTGTCCTTATTTCAGTACTGAACAATTTTAGAAATGAACAAATGTCTCCAATCAACCCTTCTTCCGGAATATTTTTTAACCAGTTAAGCCCAAACGTATATCTAGAAGAAATTCCAATACGATCCGGCCAGCGCTGTACAAGATTTGAATGAATTGCGCTTTTTGTCTTGGAGGCTGCATGTGCAAACCTCCAGAAACGAACATCCCTATTTCGAAAATGTCACGCTCAGGAGAAGAATGCTCTCCGTGGCCATGTCTGTAAATGCATTCTCCATGATAGATGTTCCTACGGCCCAAGCTGACTGCGAATGGTGCAAAACGGATATGTCAGCTACATTTTATTCGAGCTATATTTCGGACCTTCTTGGCAAGGGTCCTCTTCAGGCTCAAGCCGCTCAAGCTGGAAAACAAACTTGTGGAAAAACAGTTAAACATTCTTCCTTAAATATCTGCTTTTGAGAACTTCGTCTCTGAAAGTTGGTTGGAGTTAAAACTGGTGCCGTGATTTCATTCTGGACTCGGCTACTGTTTTTGTTGTTCGATTAGGTCGTCGAAAGGGTAGAGATTCATCTGCGTTTTGGTTTTAGAAGAATTTCTCAAAAGCAGATATTTAAGGAAGAATCTTTAACTGTTTTTCCACAAGCTTATTTTCCAGCTTGAGCGGCTTGAGCCTGAAGAGGACCCTTGCCAAGAAGGGCCGAAATATAGCTCGAATAAAATGTAGCTGACTTATCCGTTTTGCACCGTCAAATATCATTCTCCATGGTGTGTTCAAGTATGGTTTCATTGTTCAGGTGTCCTTTAACGTGTTTCAGATCCCAAGAATTTCTATCCTAAAACGAAAACTAAATGATACACCGTTCTTCCAAATAGAGAATACTACAAAATGCGCCGCAGGCGAAATTTTGTGTAAAAATAACTGTAGTGCATCAGCTGAGATTGTTCCTTTGTTGTAAATTCATATATTCGGCTTTTCGTTTCAGCTTTCGCTAAAAAGCGAAGCTTCCAACGACTATACCCAGAACAAGTTTAACTGAGAAACGCCGGCGAAATTTTTTTAAATCTCAATTTTTTCCGGAAAAATCTGCGCTCGGCAAATCTTTGCAGAATTTGATTTCTTACGTATAAAAAGACCCGATGTGCCAACAAGAATACCGACGCCCGACAAAAGCGTTCGGAACTCGATTTCTTCTGTGTTTTGCCCGACAAGACTGGGAAGAAATTTATTTTTACATTTCAATACTACCAACGAGACTTGAACTTTCGGCATGTGCCCGAGAAAAATTTCCAGAATTAATTTTTTTTTTTCCGAGTAAAAAGAACCCGATGTGCCGAAGAGACGAGAATACCAACGCCCGACAAAACCATCGAGCATTTGACTTTTTCTGTGTTTTGCTCGACTATAGACTGTACAGAACTTGATTTCTTACGTGTAAAAATAACTCCTTTTGCCGATGAGACTTGAACTTCCCGGGTACACCCGACAAAGCTTGCAAAATTTGATTTCTTACGTATAAGTAGAACCCGATGTGCTGACGGGTCGACAGAAGCCGGACAAAATCATACAAAATTTATTTATTCTGGCTTCCTTATGTGTAAAAAGAACCGGATGTGCCGACGGGAATACCGAGGCACGACAGAATACAGAACTCGATTTATTCAGTGTTTTGCCCGACAAATGTTTACAGATTTCATTTCTTGCGTATAAAAAGAACCCGATGTGCCGACGAGTCGACCTACGCCCGACAAAAACATAAAAAATGTATTTCTTCTGGATTCCTTATGTATAAAAAGAACCCGATGTACCGACGAGAATACCGAGGCATGACAAAAGCATGCAGAATTCGATTTCGTCAGTGTTTTGCCCGACAAATGTTTGCAGGATTTCATTTCTTGCGTATAACAAGACCAAAGGTTTCGACGGGATCCCAAAAATTCAATATGTGATCCAGACAATTGGGACTTGTCTTCGCCAGATCCAGTCTTCGCTTTTCGTTCAGATATGGATTCAGTATGTTTGTGTTTACCCCTATAAGTCATATCTGTTTGGACGAAAACTTCCTGCCTTACTTCTGCCAATTTCCCGGTTTCGACTGAACTCCGGAACTATCTGTCCGGCAAAAAAAGAAAGCTAAAAAACGAGCTCAGCGTATCTTCTTTACCCTATATTGAACATCTATTCAACTTCAAATTAAAATTTAACTTATAACAATTTTTCCGGTTCCAGCCGGATTCCGGGCGAACTTTATGTCCGGGTAAAAAATGATTGTCATATACGGATTCAGCATCTCTTCTTACCCCTCAATCGGATATCCAATCAACTACAAATACTTTTAACAATTTTCCGGTTTTGGACGGATTCCGGGCGAACTACTTGCCCGGTGAGAAAATGGATTTCGCCATTGGGTTCAGCATGTCTTCCTCCCCGTAACCGAACATCTAACCAACTTCAAATAAAACTTTTACTTTTAACAGACTTTCCAGTTTTCGCCGGATTCCGGGTTAACTACTTGTCCGGCGAAAAAATGGTTTTCACTGTCGTGTTCAGCATGTCTTCTTACCCTTAGATCGAACATCCAAGAAATTCAATGTTCGGCCTCGTTCGTGAGCGAATTTTTGAAAATAAATTGAATTAAGAATTAAGAAGTAAAACTTTTAATTTTAACGTACTTTCGTCCGTGAGCGAATTCTTGACAAAAAATCGAATTAAGAATTAAACTTCAAATAAAACTTTTACTTTTAACAAACTTTCCGGTTTTGGCCGGATTCCGGGCGAACTACTTATCCGGCGAGAAAATGGTTTTCACCATCGCGTTCAGCATGTCTTCTTACCCGATAATTGACTATCCCATTAACTGTTTACAAATATTTTGCTTACCCCTTAATTTAAACCCCCTTAATTTAAAGTCGACCTTACTCTTGACCCAAAGAGTCCCCACACCAAGTTTCATCAAAATATCTCATTCCCTTCGAAAGTTATCGTGCTTACAGACGGACACCTTTTGCGATGTCATAGGTATCCCTCCACTTACGTTTTGGGATCCCAAAAAGAACCCCATATCGTCGACGACGAGTCGACCGACACGTGACAAAGGAATACAAAATTTTGTTTCTTCTGCCGGGCTTTGCTTGCAAAGTGCTTTCTCAAGACCTTTAGGGGGGGGGGGAGTCCCCCCTCCCCATAGTGACGCCCCTGGTTACGACCCTCTTAAGTGTTCCATTTCGCGAACAAATAAGATTGAAAGGGGAATTAGAGATGCATTATCATAAGATTTGATTTAAGGATGGATATGGGTGAAAACCGATAACATATGTTATCTGTTATCAAATGTCTGACAGTGTAGAGACACCCCGTCGCTCACGGATGTATGAGCTAGGTATATTATAAAAGGCAGAATAAGCAAGAGGGGTCCTTTAAGCCAGAACTCGGCCAAGCAAGCGAGTGTGGCTCAAGCCAGTTTCCCATGCTCAACCGTTGGTAAGCTGTTCTAGAAAGTGCTTTCGACTAAAACAAAAACAAACCATATATATCTCCCTGAAGGGTTGCACTGCAGTGGACTTTGAATTATATTCTGAAGATCTTTGTCTTCCAATAATGCCACGTCTCATCCTAATCTGCCTTGTCTTGATCTGCTTCTATTCTAATTCTCCCAAAAACGATCATGCTTCAACAGAGAGGCTTCCAGACTTCTGAAGAACTTACATTATGGAAATTATTCTCTTCCAACAAAGCCATTTATGGCGAAATCTGCCCTGTTTTTAATCAATTTTTATTTTAATTTTCCGAAAATTGGCATCTTTCTTCAGAGTATCATCTCTTCTGAAGGAACTACAGGGAAAGGCGTCAGTTGTCTCCAGTGCACCGTTGGAAGTCCGGCGCGAAACGCCACGCGAACGGAAACTGATTCTGGATTTGCATTCCGGCTCGAGAAAACCTTTCCGAGGCTAACTTAGAATAGAATACCATTAGTTTGAGTTTGGCAGGTGGTGCTTGGGTATACAGCACACAAACAAGTTATCTAGGACGGGAACGGTGAGGTTCGTGTCGCGACATTCGTTAGAGTTTGTCAGTCAGCATCCTTTGTTTGACATGCTCCTAATTTGAGTGTCGAATGCTTTACCTAATGATCAAAGTGAATTAAATTATAGCGTTGTCCATGACAAAGCAAACAAATCAAGATGGAGAAGTGGAATCGCTTTGTTTGGGGCGGAATTGTATTGAGAAGTTACAGAAGTTGAATAGAACAAGACCAAAGGTTTCGATGGGATCCCAAAAATTCAATATCTGATCCAGACAACTGGGTCTTGTCTTAGCCAGATCCAGTCTTCGCCAGACTCCGTGAACATTTTTACAATTAAAATTCAGAAACAGATTAAGGCCAAATAGCTAATCACCTGAGAAAACCAAGTTCAGATTTGGATTCAGCATGTGTGTTTACCCCTATAAGTCATATCTGTTTTGACGAAAACTTCCTGCCACTTCTGCCAATTTCCCGGTTCCGGCCGAACTCCAGAACTACTTGTCCGGCGAAAAAAGAAAGCTCAAAGACGAAATCAGGGTATCTTCTTTCCCCAGTAATGAACATCTAATCAACTTCAAATAGAAATTTAGCTTATAACAAGTTTTCCGATTCCAGCCGGATTCCGGTCGAACTATATGTCCAGGTAAAATACGATTGTCACACAGGGACTCAGCATCTCTTCTTACCCCTAAACCGCTTATCTAATCAACTAGAAATAAAACTTTGACTTCCAACAGTTTTCCGGTTTTGGCCGGATTCCGGACGAACTACATGTCCGGGTAGAAACTTGTTTTCACATAAGTGTTCAGCATGTCTTCTTGCCTTAAATGGAACATCTAATCAACTCCAAATAAAACTTTTAATTTTGACAAACTTTCCGGTTTGGGCCGGATTCCGGTCGAAATACTTGTCCGTCGAGAAAATAGTTTTCACCATCGTCTTCAGCATGTCTCCCTACCTCTAAATCGAACATTTAATCAACTTCAAATAAAACTTTTACTTTCAACAAACTTTCCGGTTTGGGCCGGATTCCGGGCGAAATACTTGTCCATCGAGAAAATAGTTTTCACCATCGTCTTCAGCATGTCTTCGTACCCCCAAATCGAACATCTAATCAACTTCAAATAAAACTTTTACTTTCAACAAACTTTCCGGTTTTGGCCGGATTCCGGGCGAACTACTTGTCCGAGGACAAAATGGTTTTCACCATCGTGTTCAGCATGTCTTCTTACCTCATAATCGACTATCACATTAGCTGTTTCAAAATATTTTGTTTGTCCCTTAATTTGAATCCCCTCCCCCACCCCTAAATGTAGAGCTACAAAGCCCATCTACGAACTTGACTGGTCCGACGACCCAAAGAACCCTCACACCAAGTTTCATCAAAATATCTCATTCCCTTCGAGAGTTATCGTGCTTACAGACGGACGGACGGACGGACGGACGGACGGACGGACGGACGGACGGACGGACGGACGGACGGACGGACGGACGGACAGACGGACGGACGGACGGACGGACAGACGGACAACTTTTGCGATGTCATAGGTATCCCTCCACTTACGTTTTGGGATCCCAAAAACCGTAACGTAACGATTTGTTGAGACGTGGCTTAACAGGCTCAGAGTACGTGACGTTCTCGCTGGTCTTTGAGAAATCTGCTTTTTTGGGATCCCAAAAGGTAAGTGGAAGGATACCTATGACTTCGTAAAAGTTGTCCGTCTGTCCGTCCGTCTGTGAGCACGATAACTCTTGAAGAGAATGAGATATTTTTAATGAAACTTGGTGTGAGGATCCTTTGGGCCAAGGGACAGGTCAAGTACGTAGATGGGCCCCGAATCTTTCTATTTGGTGGTGGGGGAGGGGTTTCAAATTAAGGGGCGAAATAAATATTTTTCAAAAGCTAATACTTACTAAATAAAAGCTAACTAAATAAGTCGATTTATGGATAAGCAGACATGCTGAATCCGAATATGAATATTATTTTCTCGCCGGACAAGTAATTCACCCGAAATCCGGCAAAAACCGGAAAATTTGTTAAAAGAAAAGTTGAATCTGAAGTTGATTAGATGTTCTATTCTGGTGTAAGAGGACATGCTGAATCCGAATAAAAAAAAACTTCGAACATACTAAAGATAAACAAAAGCGTATGCGATCAGTTTAGTCATCTTCAAAGTCGCAACCGGCATTTACTGGGCCAAAAACAAGTCAGAATGCGCGTGACAACTGTCTGGTGAACAATTTAATAAAATTTGTCTACCAATTTTTCGAAAAAATCAGGTGGCTATATCAGTCCCTACCCTACCCCTTTATCCATACAAGCGAAAGCTCTGTGCGTAGCGCGATATGCTTTGTTCGGTCTATCGACGCCGGAGGGAGTCACGTTTCTTTTACATAGTCTTTGGGTTTAGTCATGGAAGTACGTCGTGTGTCGTGTGGGGGGGGGGGGGTCGAAAGGGTTGAGGTATGTTGTTCTAACCTCGTATGAAGATTCACTCGCAAAGTATTGGCCGAAGTAGAGTGGATTTCGAATTAAGGGTAAAAAAGGGATGTTTTACTAATGAAATAGTCGTGTAAAGGGTAAGGAGGCACGCTGAATCCATATCTGAACTTAGTTGTATTGCCGGACAAATAATTCACCTGAAATTTGGTTGAAGCTCAAACTTGTTTCTGAAGTCGATTAGAGATTCATTGCCGGATAAGTTGGCAAAATTTGCCAAAACCCAGAAATTTGGATTGAAAGGTTCTCTGTCAATGTCACTAGCTCTTTTGCTGTGCATGCAGATCGCAGGGAGTGCTGCTAAAATACGAGGATTTTTTTTTCAAAGTAAAGTACCTTTCTGAGGCCGATTAGGATGAGATATTGGAGTAAACATCCTTGCTGAATCCATATCTGAACTTGGTTTTCTCATCCGATTAGATGTTTGGCCGTAAGTTGCCAAAAAGCTCTAAAACATTTTTGTACGTATTCAAGCGGTGGGTTAGGGTTACTAGCAACATTTTAAAGGGGTCTGGTGAAGACTCGGAAATTTACCAGATTCGATTGTTTGGATCAAGAAGTCCAATAAATATTAAATTTTTGGGATCCCATCGTGACATTTGGTCTTGTGTCACATGAAATTCGTGTTCGGTCATACTTCGTTAGTGGGAAGAGCCTCGTGGATGATGTCGTCTGTTATCGGAGCATATTCCCTATTCGCCACTATTGAATTAAATTCAAGACCTTTATTCCGGCCAGAAACCATAAACAAACACTACAACGAACGTATTACAAGACCACATAAATTAGCCGCACCCTTCTTCAAACGGGCAAAGACAGGCGAAGTCACGTGTTACATAATGCCGCAACTATGCAATTTTGAGATAGTAGCAACCGATTTCTCAGAGATGTACGTTTCGCGTATCCCAACTGCGAAAGGTTCAGAACGCGGTACTCGTCCAACATCTCTGTAGAACTGCAAAAACGCGGGAGACGCTTCCCATCTTCAGTCCCAATAGGGTTTGACGTTTGTACAGAGTGTCCTGTGACGCTGACTGCTACCATCTCATTTCCGCGAACAGCGACTAAAAGAAACTACTGAAATAGAAAAAAATTGCTAAGAAGGCATTGCAGGTGCCTGTCTTCGCAGTCCCGAGTGACGGTCGAAAATCTTTAGCCCGTGGGTAATTCGATTGTGAACGTGCATTTTCTTTTCTTTTTGTCCGAAAGCTGTTGCCTTTTTTTCTTCTCTGACACTTCTAGAATACCAAAATTTAACTCAGGAAGAAGAAGAAGAAAAAAGAATTAGCTGTATAAAGCTTACAAAATGGACCAGCTAACGATATCCAACCTTCTTATCTTTCCTTTCTTCGTTGGCCATGATCGCCAGTTCTCTTAGAATTTTGAATGTTTGCCAAATTGTCAGTTGTCTTTTTGAATTTGTTATGTTTGCCGCCGAAAACACTGAGAGAATCGCCGTACTCCCCAGTTTCTTCTTGAAAATTCAGCGTTCTTGCTGAATTTTTCGATGAATTTTATGCTGAATTATTGCTGCATTAATTGAGCGAAAATTTAAGTCCGAAAGCGAAATGTTGCATAAAATGCTGAATTAATTCAGCATTTTCGTTCGTTTCGGAGCTTTCGGACACGCTCTGTGTACGAGCTGGGAGTTCGCGTTACGCCTTTCTCGGTCTGGACTCAGACAGTCTTGGTATACATTACAGGACGGTGTAGTGGAAAATCGGATAAGCGGTAAATTTACAGCACATTCTTGTTCATCACCGAAGGGTGAACGTTGACACCGTGATGGAATGCTGTATTTTTTAGCGTAACTTTAACTGTTCTTTGTCATGCGGACATCCATAAGCTTCTTTCAGGAGGCAGTATGGCCCGGCTTCCGAAGAAATAAAGAGCCTTTGTCGGTCCACTGGCTTAACTTCTTGTGCTATTACGGGGATTTTTTCGATTGGACGAACTACGTCGTGTCGATCCGACAGTTGGCACCTCTCCCGAAGCTGGACAAGAACTGGGCTGACAGGGAAATCTGCATCGAAGATCCGTTCAACCTTGCACACAACTTAGGAGCTGGTCTTACTCTTAAGATGGCGACACACATCAAATCTGTATTTATTGAATGTCGTGAGCACTTTGGAATCCCCAGTAGCACACTCCCAACTGACTGTAGATCCTGGCAGGTAAGGCACATCTCTGGGCTCTCTTCTTCACAATTGACATAAGTTCTCCTGAACACCCTGCGGTGCTGTAACCTCGATTCGCCTTAAACCATCTGCCTTTATTTAAAAGCTGGGTTGTCGGGAGTAGATTTAAAGTGGATGGTGAGTTTAAGGGGGGGGGGGGAGGATTAGCCATTGGGGAGAAAAGTAGGTTTATAGGAAAAAATAGGTTAAAGAATGGCCCTCACTTTTGCCCGATGTGTGGAAAGACGGATGAGGATGTGTTCCACTTTATGTGTGAATGTGAAGGATTGAGTGATTTAAGGGTCAAATTTTTTTGAGCTGGAAATTACTAGGGAGGGGTGGCTATTAGAAAAAGTTGGAAGTACAAATATGGGGGATATCCGTAAGGTGGCTAGATTCCTCCGCGTTGGTTTGTCCCATAGAGAGTGATTTTTGGAGTTTGTTGTGTTTCCTTTTTGTTTTGTTGCCATGACCCCAAGGTTTTTTTCATGCGATAAATTCATTCATTCATTCATTCATACAGGCATATTCTTAAAATTAGTAGTAAAACCAACAAAAATACCTTATGGGCCTCGACATCCTCTCAATTAATTTACTTATGCTTTCGGTGTATAGGTTGTCATAAGCGCGGAAAGAGTCACTCATTGCTGCTTCGGTTGGATGGACGTTCCAGCAGTTAATTGGTCTGTTGGACCATCGGTGAACGTCTTTTGAAAATTGGACGGATTTTTTTACAGAGACAAGATTGTTTATTCTATTTACTCTTTCTCAAGTTTTTCGTGTATTGGTTGCGTGATGACGACCCTAATATTGACTTAAGCATTTTTAGCTGTGTGTTCATTTATGAACAATTCACGCTTGTGGCCGCTGTAGCCGGTTTTCCATTTTCGAGTTTTCTTTCACCGGTTTTTGTGGAGTTAATATCATGTTTTTGGTGTTGGGAAATGGGAAGGACTGGTTGAACAAGAAACTGGACTGGACTGGACTGGTTGTTGATGGCGCTGGTATTGAAAATTTAAATGGTGAACTAGTTAATGAATGAACGAATATATTTATTACCCATCTTTACATAAAATGTCACTGATGGAGTAAACAAAAAAAAAATAAAGAAAGTGGAATGATAAACAACACAAGATACAATTTTAACTTGGCAATATTTAATTCAAAAAAAAAAGAGAGAAAAATACACTATACACTATTATATATGCTCTATTTCTGTAACTATTGTTTAATTGCTGCATAGAGGCTGTTAGGGTCGAGGGATTCCAGAAATCGAGCACGACGAGCCTAATCGGATCTTTAATCCCATGATTTCGTGTAACTCGTCGATTACGAGACCACAGCGGCAGCGCGAGCAGGAATTTAGCACGTTTGTAAAAAGTACTTCTAATAGTTCTAATACCAGATGTATGGAAATGTTTCCAGAAAGGTGCTAGTGCAAGTGCATGCGGTAATGCAAGGGCATTGTACCACCAGTCTGTTGTAACGCGCTTACGACGCAGCAAGCATACCACATACTTTTCTGACTTTAGCGGAAAAATGCGCGGTTAGGCCGGAACGTGTAGATCGCAGGTCTTTACCGATGAGCAGCCGGAGATAAGTCAGAGATTCGGCTTAGTACATGTCACCTAACGTCACCTTAATCGAAGAACTATCACGCTTTCTACCATTAAAAACAATCACATCACTTTTACTAGGGTTAAAACCATAAACTTCTAGCTTCACTTAAAAGAAACCCCTCGTGTGACAATTGCAGAATGTAAGAGTTATTCCCATTTTTAGGAATATTTCTGGCATCGACGTTTTCTGGTTAAGAGTGCTCTCCCAAACGACCGACCTGGCTGCTTTAAGTGCGGCAGTGTTCGTCACCGAAAAAATGACTGCCCACGACTCATGAGCAACAGGCAGATCAACACCAGACCCGACGTTGGGAAGCGTACAGATCGAAAAGAAAGTGAAAACAGTAAGCGAGAGAACCCCGGAACGAGAAGTGGTTTTGAAAGAAAAGCAGAAATCCCAAGTAATGAGGTAGAGAAGGGCCATAAGTATGCCCAATCCCTCCACTCCCCCCACCATGATCGGATCGGGGAAACGACGGGTAAGGGCCATAAGTACCAGCCAAGAGGAAGGAACCGCCGGTCAGAATCCGAGGCTTCTCAGGGGGCTCAGGCTGAGAACTGGAGGAAATATGTGCCGAGCGGAAAGAGAGAGAAAGAAGGAAAAGGACAGCAGAAAGAGGATTGGCCTGACCTCCCGACCTCCGCCGGAAGAGGTCGCGCACCCGCTCCGCTTAGAGACAGTGCGAACACGGCCAAGCGTGCCGATGTGAAGGTTCAGAACGTGGAGCGTTCGGGAGCGTCTGGGAGAGAGACGGAAAACGGACCAGTACAAAACAGGCCTTTCAAGAAAGCAAACAGAAGAAAAGTGACGGCTGAAGGTGGGACCAGTTAAAGTCTTTAGGTATGTCATCGCGTTTTTTTAAGTTCGGCTTTGACATCGGTGAATAGTCATATTCTACGAGATTTGTTGCTACTTTATTAGGCTGCGCAGCAACCGGGTCGGTTCTTCCGATAATAAATAATGTACTTTATTTCCTTAAAGGACCTGTCTTACCTATAATACTAACGCAACCTACTTCCATAATCGCTACATACATTTCTAAACCCGGAGACCCCCAATTTCGTACGGTACTAACCCCTCTAACAAAACCGCGCTGATTTTGTCACTTGCCGTGTTTTGCTACCGTCCATGTGTATCACGCTGTCGACGGTAGTCTGCGAGAAGTTTTTCCATCAGAAAAGACGATCATGTAAATTGTTTCCTTGTTTTCGCTACAAGTCAGCGGGTCTCGTAAAAGGCTTAAAGAGAGAAAACTGTGGGTTAATTTTTGAAAGCACAGCCTATAGTTTTCAAGTATTCAAATATTTTTTAAATATTTTAAGAGTGCGAGTGGTCCTTTAATAGCTTGTATTGTACATGCTAGCACTGGATCGTCATTCACACAGATTACACATGACACAAGTACCATAAATAACATTCATCTACACGTACAATTTAACTGGAATTTAAGTATTGGGTGAAATGGGTACAAAAGATTTCAGATAACGATCAGTCGAGTTTATTGTTGGACTTATAGCGACAGGCCGCACGGTGTTGAAAAGGGTTCTCTTACGAAAGTACCTAAATCAAAATAACACTAAGGAGTAGCGCCAAGACCTATGCGTACTATGTATCAGTATCGGGCCTTACCAGTAGCTCCGGCCACTACCCTCGGGACATTCGAAGTGAGACGAAAATGGCGGTTCGAAATTTCTAATAGGCTACAGCTAAGATGCGGTCTGCATACATCGAGGAAACAGGGGAGGCTCTTTTTTTTTGCTGTGTTCACATAAGTTATCGGACCCAGCGCTGGTAACCGACTGATCGAGTTTCAGTAAGGACGTTCTCTGTCGTTAGTGGTGCTAGTGTCGCTATTTTTCGAGTGTATGTCACTTTTTTCAAGCCTTGGTGCTATTCCATACAGCGTGTTCCACCCTTCTAACAATAGTAACTATTAGTTACTATTTTCGTTCCAGCCTCGTAAAAAGTTACTACGCTGACCATTGCAACCTTCTCTGAATAGTAACTATTTGCTTACCTTGCTAGGGAGCGTCGTACGCGTAGTAACTACGCATCTCTGTAACGTGATAGGTCGGATTCGCCCGTGGCATGATAATCTACTGGGAAACAAAATCGTCCCAGCCTTGATGGTAAAAAGCCAGAATTCGTGACGTCATGCATAGTAACTACGGTAAGTAGGGTGGAACACGCTCCTAGTGAAACAAACAGTATCTAGTGTAAAGCAGCGTAGAACTTCGTACCTGAACTTGCGTCAGGACGCAAGCTGAGAAACTCGCCCTAGCGACAGCTTTATTCCATCAAGCTCGGTCGTCCGTGTGGAGCATCGACAGTTGAAGCCAGGGGCGAGCCTAGCCCACCTCGTGCTGTAACAACGGAAACTCAGCTGTATAAATTTTTGCTTTAACAGTTTAGCTAGCAAGCAAACAAGCTGCCTTTTTTGTGTCCAACACTTTTGACGATGCTCATGATTTTATTTATGACCCGTCAAAATAAACACAATTATTTTATAAGTAGTGAACTGATAGTAGACAAAAATGCTCCTCAGTTGGGATTTGAACCCAAGACCCTCTGCTTACAAGGCAGTCACTCTACCACTGAGCTACCGAGGGGTGGCTTGCGAACAGAGTTCGCAAACCACTACAATAGTCTGGTAGAAGCCGGCCATAGGAACAGTGATCCCCCCCGAAGGCAAATTCATCTAACCAGTTCGCATCCCCATGTCACTTAAAGTAGTAATACAAGTCCCTTGTGTAAAGTGCCATCTATATTAAAAAACACAATTAACTTACGAAATACACAAAATAACTCCTACCCTAAAACTAAACCAAGAGGGTTTTCTAGTCGTGATCAATATGTTGGCCATAAGTTTATATTTGTTTCTCCACTGCTATTAGTAGATCACTAATTTGATACGAATGGAAATTTTCGAGTTTCTCGTCCAAGGGGGAGGCGTAATATATATTTAGCAAAACGATAGAATGCTGACCGGATTTGTTTTTTGTCTGAATTTGGTGAGAAGTCTCCAAAGATATACAGGACGTGAGGTAGGGCGATTGAATTGTAAATTGGCCCGAGGATGGGACGTTGTGGAGCTCGGTATATAATATCATGTGACCTGCATTACAGTAAAAGAAGTACACTTTCAGAGAGTCGACTTGGACTGACTTCATGTTGAAAAATCATAGTAAGTCGATGGAAAATAGGTAAGTAAAAATTTGAAGTACTTTGGCTCGGTATTTTGACGTCACGAGCTTGGTTGAAACCAGGTTCTTTTTTAATCTTGTTATGATGTTCCTTATAAATCTTATTTGGTATGTTTTAAAAGAAATAAATGATACGATTCTTCTATAAGCTTTGTTTGTCAAGAAAGTTCGGAGGTGCATAAAGATTGGTGCGCACAGACCGCGGATTTACATTTGCCTGGGTGACTTAGGCGTCGCTAGCGGAAAGAAAACGCGCCGCGCCCTTTCAACTCCAAATCAAACTTCGTTCTCGTCTCGTCGCAGAAAGATGCGTTCTGTGAGCATCAAGCTTAAAGCCGCTTTCACATTGACGTATTGAGCCTTTCACACTAAGCTACACAACTTCTGCGTTGTGCTTGCGTCGGCGCAACGCAGAGCTTAAGCAGACAAATAAAACGCAACGCAAGAATAGAACCAAGTTATATTCTTGCGTTGCGTCGACGCGTACGCATCAGATTTGTCAGTGCAAATGGAAGTTTTTGAAGAAAAACAAAAAAAAGCATGTTGATAATGGAGAAAAACTTGCGAAAGAACTAGTGAAAGAAATTGAAATTCAGCAGAAGAAGCCGAGAAAGGAAAATGTTAATGAGCATCTAGCGCGAAAGCTTCTCGCGCAGGTGTGAAAGATACGCTGCAACCTGTACGCGACGCAAGATAAATGCATACGCAACGCATCGCAACGACGCGTCAATGTGAAAGCGACTTAAGCCGCCTCTTTAAATAAGGATAGTGGCACTCATGAATAGATGCGCGAGTGGACATCAAGTCTGTACACAGTCTGTTGTACAGTACAGAGCTTCTTGTGTGAAGTACAAAGCTTCTCGTCTCTTTTTTTGTTTGCGGCAAAGCTTCGTCCGTACATAAACTTTGGCAGCTGCTGAGTATTTGATTAGGAAGAGACTGCGATTCTCCTGAAGTTGGATTCCCTCAGAAAGCAGTGCGAAATCCGCATCCGATTATTCGAATGAGCTCAGTGGTTTAAGTACTGTTCTCGCATAATCCCATTTTCGCATCGGAAATCGAATTCGCGAACTTCTCAACTGAGAATTTTTTTCCGAATTTTTCATCGGACTCTTAAGGTAAGTTCCGCATGGACGTTACTCATGCATGTTATGATGTCCCGTAAAAATCTTATTTGGTATGTTTTAAAACAAATAAATGACCTTTAAGTACGCGAACACAAGGTCCGATAAGATTTCTTATGCGAAATTCCCATCACTAAAGCGGAATTCACACAGAGGGCGTCTAAATATCGCCAGGCAACAATTCCCTTTACTCCGCTACCACATTATGTATTTGGCGGGTTATAAATAAAATATATATATATATATATATATAATACGCCTAGCGACGTCTAGGCGAAATCGAAGTGTGTGTCAGACGGAGAGCGAATACGCCAGAATTTTATTTCCAGAAATATGGACAGAATAAAATAGAGAGGTTTATGGAGCCTACAGGCTAGAGGAGTAGCTTGCTCTGCTACGGCACAGCCCAAATCCATACAGCCTCTGTACAGCTGGCATTTGGGCACAACCTAAAAATGAAGGACAAGAGCTTCCTGCTGACTATACTGCTATGCTGTCCTGCATGTCTCTACTGTGCCTTCTTCTCCAATTCCTTGCTAATTTCTTTCCAGGCATTTTCCCTAATTCTGTTGTCTTTGTACTCCTTGATACCAGTATCCTAGATTACTAGATAACTCTGAACTAGGCCAATTAGCTGTTCCACAGCTAATTAGCTGGCTCGGAGCTGAAGCCCGGCGATTCGTTTTTATGGCACTTGAGCTTACTCAAGTGCCATATAGCGATTGTAATTTCTGTCCGTCAGTCGGTCTGTCGGTCCCGGTTTTGCTAGTTCGGGCACTTCCAGATAAGCTAGGACGATGAAACTTGGCAGGCATATCAGGGACCGGACCAGCTCCACTTAAAATTAATCATTTCTTCAATCCGACTTTCCCCGGATCCGGGAGTCTGGAAACTATAAAGCAAAAGTGGAGCGAAAAGTAGCAATAAAAAGCGCTGCCCGAGTGCGGGAGCGAACCAGGAACCTCTGAGTTATAAATCCAACGCTCTACCAACTGAGCCACGAGTCCATGTATGAGAGAGCGAATGCGGGAGTACGAACAAAGTGGATAATCTAAACAAATTACATTGTTAGGATAATGGAACTTGTCAGGAATATTGGATGTATTAGGGAGCGTATGCGGGAGTATATATTGTTAAAAGATTGACGACCTGATTAACCTGGGCATAGTCAAGAAACATAAATAATAGTTTGGGCACTTCCACGCAAGCTAGGACGATGAAACTTCGCAGGCATATCAGGGACCCGACCAGACTAAGTTGGAAACAGTCACTTGCCCGATCCGACCATCGTGGGGGAGGGGGCGGAATCCGGAAAATAGGGACATTCATCACTTTCGAACGGGTGATCGGATCTTAATGAAACTTGATATCTGGAAAGATCTCGTGTCTCAGATGTCTCATTTCGAGTCCGGACCGGATCCGATGAATCTTGGGGGTGGGTCTTGAGGGGAGTGGAGGGACGGGGAATCCGGAAAAATTTTGAAAAATTAAATATTTTCAGCTTACGAACGGGTCGTCGGATCTTAACGAAACTTGATATATGGAAGGACCTCATGTCTCAGACGCCGGTGACATTGGGGGGAGTTGGAAGGGGAAACCGGAAATCTTGAAAAACGCTCAGAGTGGAGAGATCCGGATGAAACTTGGTAGAAAGAACAAGCACAAGTCCTAGATACCTGACTGACATAACCGGAACGGATCCGCTCACTTTGGGGGAGTTGGGGGGGGGACTCCTAATTTCTAGTGATCCCGCGAGTTCGATGCTTCCTGATGTGCTAGGACAATGAAAATTGGCAAGCATGCCAAGGACCCGACCAGATTAAATAGGAAATAGTCACTTCCCCGATCCGACCATCTGGGGGGGGGGTGGAGGGACGGGGAAGCCAAAATTGAGGTATTTTTAACTTGCGAACGGTTGGTCGGATCTTGATGAAAGTTGACATTTAGCATGACCTCGTGTCTCAGACGTCCCACTTTAAATCCGGACCGGATCCGATGTCACTGGGGGGGGGGAGCTGGTGGAGGGAACCAAAAATCTTGACAAACGCTTAGAGTGCAGCGATCGGGATGGAACTTATTCGGCCACGGTAGGTGGAGATAGAGTGAGTACCGGAAATCGTGTAGCACGTCTAGGGATCAAACAAATGGATTTATTGGGATGAAAGTTTGAACAGTCATGTTCATTTGCTGCAGACAATCGAGACGATGCCGGAACTGCTCAGAAATGAGTGAAACTAAATATCCTATTTCTATTTCCGAACCGCATTTTTGGATGGCGGGTGTATTTTGTGAGGTTTTCATCTACTTTCTTGTACAGCCTACTCGTACAAGTGCCATATGAGCTCGTAGCTCTTGTTTTACATGACGATGCGTTTTTCAACGCCTGGTGTGACGAAATTCGCTCTCTATGTGAATTGGGCTTAAGGGGAAACTTGCATGCGAGGCGTCAACATTTCTCAGCGAAGGAGGGAATACTCTTGATGACTATCTCTCCTTGCCGATGCAATACCACCGGCCTCTCCAAGTACCTAGCGGAAGAAAGGCACAAGGGGTGTCACGAGTGCTCCCAAAGATCGCGGTGATTGATTGACACAGGATTTGAGTCGTTGAGTTTGAGTCGTATAGACACGCTTCCTCCTTCTTCCTGAGGATCACTGGCGTGTTTTGTCATATAGAATGTTCGCACCCGGCTGCATAACTATGGCGAAACCTGCATACGAGGGTGTCAAAATTCATGTTCGCATCCGAATGCGGGTGTGTCTGCACGTATCTGCTTTCTGGGAGTCATGTGAGAAGGGTGGTAGAAAGTCGTATGTTGGATCAGCAGATTCAGTCTTGACAGGTTGGAAAGGACCCTACACTGTCTCTTTAAGGACCCGTCGTACCACTGATGCCAATGCAACCTACTTCCGTAACTGCATTTATTAATTCTTCAACCCGGAGACCTCAGTTTCGTATGTTACTTTCTGAACCCACTAACGACACCTCACTAATCTCTGCATTTTCCATGATTGTCTATTTTCCGTGTTCATTGTGCTTCCTACGAAGCCTACTAGTGTTCGCGTGCCGTGCTACTGATGCGTAATACCGGTTATCGAAATTATGCCGAGTTTATGCTCCAAGTCAGTGGTTCTAGGAAAAGGCTTAAAACAGCCCTGTGGATAATTGATAAAAGCAGAGCCTAGTTTTACAGTATTCAGATAGTTTTGAATATTGGAACATAAAAAGTGCAAGATTTTGGGGGAGGAAGTTTATTTTAAAGCGGGTTCGGAAAGGGAGTATAATAGATTTGTTTAGATCTAGGGCAAAGAGTCTGTCTCTGGGGGAAAGAAGAGAAAGGGTATATTGGGAGGCCAAAGGGTCGGTCCAGTCTTTACTCGTGTGCGATGTGTGTTTGTTGTGTTTGTGTGAATATGGATATCGGAGGTAACTTAGGTTATAAGTTTTTAGAGAGAATGAAAGGGGAGTGGACGCAGAGTTGATGCGTTGTGTCATGGGGAATAGTTGTTTGAAAATACTAAGCAGCTGGCGAGGTTCTTCAAGGTAGCCCTAGCCAATAAGATAGGTGCATGCAGGGAGTATTATTTTTGTTTGATCTATTTTGATGTAGCCTACTGGTCATAGCCGTTGGCTCTTACCGTTAATAAATCTTATCTTGGCTTGTCCCTCGGTTCTTGTTGCGCAGAAGGCTCAAAACTTCAAACATTTTATGTTTCGGTAAAAAGGAGAAGCAGGGTATAGCGGCCTTTAGTTTAGGTACGATTAAGAACGCTAAAGTTTGAAACACTGAACGAGGTGCCGAAAAATAACAAATCTAAAATTCATCCGAAACACTGATATCCAGGATCAAGGTTAAGAACAGAATAAGATATTTCCGAGGCCATAATTTCGGGAATTCTCGTCTTTCCTGATCGCATTTGGCCGTGGAACCACTGGCCTTAGTCTGTTGAGCTTGCAGGGAATTGTTTTAGGTGAATGATGCTGTATTGATCATTGTTCGGAAGTCAAGGGCTTGGTGACAAGAATGACGAAAGAGAAATTAGTGATCTGGAGTACAAGAAGATTTCGTTTGTGTTTCAGTCTACTTATTTTTACGTTTCGGAGTGTTGACAGCATTCAGTCATCTGAGCTTGACGAGTGACAAGATCAAGTAAGACTAACATTTTCCATATTTTAGGTTGTGAATAAGCCATTTTGCTTAAGCAGGTTTTTTGGAAGACTAGGTATGCCAAATAACGGGGTAGACGCGCAGTCACCACGCAGGAGTTCTGTCATTAGGGGGGGAAATACTTTTCGGTGTGACTTGTGCTCAAACTCTTAGCCAAGGCAAGGGTGCTGGTGCTTCAGAGCCAAGATGCTGGTAGTTAACGGTCCGGCTAGGGGTACGGGTCTCGGTTTCCGCCGGATACAGCAATTAGGCCTGAAGGTCGCACGCCAGATCATTTTCAAGGAAGCACCAGTGTTCCATCCATCTGATCTTGGCAGCAAAAACAATAGAACAAGATTAGCGATGCGAGTGCTCCGCTAAATCATTTTTTTTTATTTTTTAGGTTGTTGAACAGAATATATACACGAACATGAAGATTTTCGTTGTTGTGTTAGCCCTTGGTAAGTCGAATTTAATTTTCTGTTGACCTGGGCCAAGTTGGCTTCAGCAATCTTCGAGAAAAATAGGCATGTGATTTCTTGCATTTATTTATCTCGGTGTCACGATACCTTCTACCAGTTATATTCTCTCTTATTTTCAAATTTTACAAAACTGCGGACTGGCCGGACCTTTCTCTTTAAAAGAAAAGAAAACGCTGTTAAGCCAAAAACAATCGTTAGCTGAAAGATAGGCATGTCGGATACACAATGCTAATGATTACATACCTATTGGTTAAGCCATGGGGAACCGAGTATTAATTGAGCGTGTGAGGTGCGAGGAACAAAAGATTGTTTTTATCGTTGGGAGTGGTAACTTTTGTTCTGTAAAAATAGGCTAATACAGCCACAGGCGTTACTAGCCAAAATGCTTTTTCTTTGGGGGCGAAGCAAGGTATTGACAGACTGACTGGTCATTTTTACCGATTTTTTTTGCAAAAAAACAAACTGTTTTTGACGAAAAATCAACTGATTTTAATTAAAAACCGACTGTTTTGACGAAAAATCGACTGTATTTACGAAAAATCGTGGCGCGCGAAGCTATTTCTTACCATTTATTCAGACAATGTTTACAACGGATACATCAGCTACGATTCTTCATCAGCGATATTTCGGCCCTTCTTGGCAAGGGTCCTCGTCAGGCTGTCAATCCTCTGGTTCAACTTCGGGGAAGGAATCGTCGCAGTTTTTTGGATAAACAGTCAATTTTTTCTTAAAAATGGTCGGTAAAAATTACCAGCCAGTGGGTAATTTTTACCCTACCTTACCCTAAAAAAAAAAAATTTCTTTGTATTCTTTGTATCTACTCCGGTTGTGCATCTTCACTCTTTAAGTTCATTTTCACATAATTTGTTTCCTACCCGGAATCATGTCAGTCTTTCTGTTACTGTGCACATTTTTTAGCAAAGTGTTTTGTCCTGATCAGGAATCAAACGCTCGAGATTTGTCAATGACGTCAAATGTAACATCAAAGCCATATGCCTAAAATTACAACTTAATTTTATGGGTTTTCGGACACTAAAATCGAAAAGGAAAATACTCACAGTTCCTGCCGCCAATTCTAGAACACATGTTATCACAGAGTCCCCCAAAAGGTCAACTACTAATTATACACTACAATTAGTGCAAAATCGATTCTTTGATTACAGATATTTAAAATTCCCACCGCAAGTCCCAGTAAAGTGAAAAAATAGACAATAAATGGGCCTTATATTTTGCAAATGAGACCGTTTGTACCTAAGTTTCAGATTTTACCCGTTGTTTTGAACGTAGGGGTACGCAGGATCTGAGAATGACGAAAGTTTATTTTTTAAGCTTGCTACGCTGTCGCCTCTGAAGAACAGAATGAAGAAGCAAAAAGGGTAAGTCAAGCAGAACTTTGCTTCTCGTTTATTAAAAAAAGTATTCTTCGTTCGGAAGTGAAAACGTTCCTCAGTATTTTGCACCGGTTAATTTTGTAACTTTTTTGAATAGATTGGAAAAAGGGAGTGGCGGCATGGGGAGATAGATTTATGCACTATCATGTGGATTATGACAATGCCTAACTTTAGTGTAAACGAAAATTAATTCATATTTTGGTTTTATGAGATCGATCCCGTAAGCAGAAGTTTCTAAGAGATCATACAACTGGGCGTTCTAATTCCTGGCGCCATCTAACCAGCGACTAGAAGTAAAGTACCGTTCGGCTACAGTCGATGAGATAGGATGCGAGCTACCAGCACTGTGTGTATGTAGTAATGCGTATTCCCAGCTCAGTACTTCTAAGACATAGGTTGAGAGAAGCTGCCACACAACGGTGTGTAAGGTACAATAAATAATAATAATGATTTATTCTGACCCGCTACAAAAATCGAAGCGGAGTAGCAATAAGAGAAACAAAACAAAAAACACTTCACAAAACAAGAAGAAACAAGAAACTAAAGCAAAGGAGAAAGGCCAGTATAGGCCTTTTTCCGCCTCAGAAATAATTCTATTCCTACTTAACCACGATGCTAGCCTATTGTCAATTATCTTTTCTAAAATCTTACTTAAACATGAAACTAGAGCAATTGGACGGTAATTACCATGTAGTGATGGGCTCCCCTTCTTAAACAATGGCAAAATCAAAGATGTCTTCCATCCTGAAATCCACTTTCCAGAAGAAATCACATTATTAAATAACATAATAAATATTGGCATAAACAGACTGGAAAATTTCTTATATAACCGAGTAGGGTTATATAAGAAATTTGGTGCCGAACCTCCATCCATCTTTTTTAACGCCTCACTTACTTTTTCATGAGTCACTTCACCTACAAGTGAATAATCTTCTTCCCTCATAGGATAACTAACTTCTACATTAAGACCACCAAATTCTTCTTCACACCACTTACCAAGATCTCCTTCTTCTTTACTTGAGAAATGTTCCGGCCACACACTTCTGAGTGTTTGTCGCGGAAGCACGATTGTGTGCCACACAGTCGAGCACTAGTTGAGACTCGCGGAAACGCCGTTTTGTCTATTTTTTTTGGCGGTAAAATTTATTTAAAATCTCAGTAAATAGAACTCCAGGCTTATTTCCTTACCATTCTGTACTAAAAGTTTCCTCAGTTTTAAGTGTATATGCTTTAAAAAGTAGTTAGCTTTATTGTTTAGACACTATTTGCTGCTTAATTTGAATTTCCCGCCAGAATCGGGCCATAAGAACGACAATCACCTCGCCAGTTGTTTGTCAAATTTGAGCCACAAAGCAAGCCACGAAAATCTTGTTGATCGCGGAAACACACTTTTGGGCCGCAGAAAAGGCCGCGGAAACACACTTTTCGAGCCACAATCGACCCACAAACTGTTTGTGGGAGCACGGAAAAACGCCTTATGGGTGAGCGGGCACAGTGGGCATAAGTTGACTTTGGTAATTTCCCCAGCAAGCAACAATATCAGCTGAGATATGTTCTAGTGGTGGGATTCGCTGTCATCTTGGGCCAAAAGAAGGCGGAGACTCGAATAGTAGTTACGACCGTCCAGGGGTTTCGCTAGCCGAAACTACTGCGGCCCATTTCTGCTTTTCGTTACATATATAACAGTAAAATTCGTGAACAGACGACGCGCCGAAGTTGCCGATCTCCGTGCTCAAGGGCGGCTTGAAAGGCTAGGGCATGAGGGTGACTACCTTAAAGTATACGACTGACGGATGTCCGACAAGAGCCATACCGGTTAGAAAAAATAGACATGGAACACAGCGTCACATGCGGAAATAACACGAATTTAAAGAAACATTAAAGTCAGTTTTTATCAGCTTAAGAAAAAGGACGTTCATTTTTTTTTTTTTTTTTTTTTTTTTTATTTGCCGCGTAGCATCTTTTCCGTTCTTCCTGTCCAATATGATTTGGCCAGGTGACTACACTTCCACTTCCCTCGGTGACGCCAACGGTCCTAACATCTGATATTTTTATTTTTATTTTTTTTCAATGACCGACCTATTTATTTAGCGTCACCTACACTTTCCTCTATCTCTACATTTAATTATCTTTTTTTAATATTCTTTCTTATTCCCTCTTTTAACCCTTATTTCTCATTTTACCATTTCAACACATCTTTAAACCCTTTTCTTTGTTTTCCTTCCTTAATATCTCCTTTCCTTAAAATTTTCATTCTTTGAAAACCTAAAAATACTATCCCTCTTTATTTTTTTTGCAACCAAACCAAAAAGGGGGTTTTGACCTGGAGAGAAGGGAAAGGCCGTTCATAATAATAATAATAATAATAATCTGTATTTAAAGCCAGAGGCCATATACATGAACAGGTTATACACTAAGTAACCAACTAAATTAAACAAAATATAACAAAAATTCAACTTCTATTCTCTCGAAATTTCACTCCTTCATCGATAAATCTACACACTTTGCATATTGTCTGCGCCGATGTAGAATCCGAGATGTCTGGAAGCCGCAAATTCCACCCAAGCAGAGACAAATCGCTGGACAGCTAAGCCCGGCCCGCAGCAAATTTTAGCGACTGTTAATCACATAGACTGAAAATGTGCGCCGCAGTCAAAACTTTCTAAATCTGCTTTTTTTGTCAAACACTGCTTCCCGGAAACAAATCTAGCTTTTAAAGTGGTTCAAACCCCAAAAGTCCAAGCCTAAAACCACAATCAAATGACGTTTCCTTCCAGGAAATCGAGTCTACTACAATAGGCGCCGCATGCGAAATTTTTGGAATCTTTTATGTTGATAAAAGATCTTGGATCCCAAACGAAAGTAGGCTAAAGGATACTTATCATAACCCTACCCGTCTGTCTTTTTTTCACGACTAATCCTGAAAAGGGTGAGACATTTTTGCTGGAAGTCGGTACACGACAGATGACTGCTTTAATTCGCCCCTTTCCGAAAACTAGTACAAATCAACCAGAACAAAATTGAAATAAATTTTCTGCTAATATAGACGTATTGGAACACAACAGATCGTTTTACAACATGGGTAAACTGTGCGCTGCATGGTCAAATTCATGCTTTGGTAACTGCCTTTTCTTGTTCTCGGAGGTCAGAGCACAAGACTGTATTCTGAACAAGATCAAAGGTTTCGATTGGATCCCAAAAATTCAATATCTGATCCAGACAACTGGGTCTTGTCTTAGCCAGATCCAGTCTTCGCCAGACTCCTTGAACATTTTACAATAAAATTCAGAAACAGATTAAGGCCAAATAGCGAATCACCTGAGAAAACCAAGTTCAGATTTGGATTCAGCATGTGTGTTTACCCCTATAAGTCATATCTGTTTTGACGAAAACTTCCTGCCACTTCTGCCAATTTCCCGGTTCCGGCCGAACTCCAGAACTACTTGTCCGGCGAAAAAAGAAAGCTCAAAGACGAAATCAGGGTATCTTCTTTCCCCAGTAATGAACATCTAATCAACTTCAAATAGAAATTTAGCTTATAACAAATTTTCCGATTCCAGCCGGATTCCGGTCGAACTATATGTCCGGGTAAAATATGATTGTCATACAGGGACTCTTCTTACCCCTAAATCTTCTTACCCCAGCATCTCTTCTTACCCCTAAATCGCTTATCTAATCAACTAGAAATAAAACTTTGACTTCCAACAGATTTCCGGTTTTGGCCGGATTCCGGACGAACTACATGTCCGGGTAGAAAATTGTTTTCACATAAGTGTTCAGCATATCTTCTTGCCCTAAATCGAACATCTAATCAACTCCAAATAAAACTTTTAGCTTTGACAAACTTTCCGGTTTGGGCCGGATTCCGGTCGAAATACTTGTCCGTCGAGAAAATAGTTTTCACCATCGTCTTCAGCATGTCTTCCTACTTCTAAATCGAACATCTAATCAACTTCAAATAAAACTTTCACTTTCAACAAACTTTCCGGTTTTGGCCGGATTCCGGGCGAACTACTTGTCCGATGACAAAGTAGTTTTCACCATCGTGTTCATTCCCCATAATTGACTATCTATTGACTACCCCTAAATGTAGAGCTACAAAGCCCATCTACGAACTTGACTGGTCTGACGACCCAACGAACCCTCACACCAAGTTTCATCAAAATGTCTCATTCCCTTCGAGAGTTATCGTGCTTACAGACGGACGGACAGACGGACGGACGGACAGACGGACAACTTTTGCGATGTCATAGGTATCCCTCCTCTTACGTTTTGGGATCCCAAAAACTGAAACAAACGGCTAAAAATTCTCTTCGTATCCAAACGACTAGAAACAGGCCACCCCTTTATATTCTTGCCTTTATGTCATTCTGGCAAGCTCGAAAAAAACGACTGAGAATACGATTCTCAAGTTTCACACGCTCTTTTTTTTTAAAGAACACGGTCAAGCTCAAAACATACCATCGATCTTTGTCTGCCCCCCACCCCTTTCCTCTCGAACCGCCGCTGTCCAAGCTGGACGTCAACTCAGTTTCTTGCTGAGACTGAACTAGCTTTACTGACTTTACCGGGCGTACTACTGCTTCACTGCTTCCTGACTGAAGATTGAAAATTAAGTGTCTTTTTCTGTGTGTTTATGTGTTTTGTTTCTTCATTACTCCGCTTTTTCAAAGTGGCGGGTCATAAATAAATTACTTACTTACTTACTTACTACGGGTAAGGTTTAGCTTTTCTAGGCAAGACCCCAGTTTAGCTATTTTTTTTGTCATCGGACGTTCCTCTCTATAGGCCTAGCCAACTATGTATTGATTTAGTGCACCAATAACACGAACTTGAACTTGCGAGCGTCCAGCTTATTTTATTTATTTTGACTGAGCGCTCTACAAGCGCCCAGTTTAGCTTTTTCCTTTCTTCGAGGGGTGTTGGTACCAAACCGCCCACCCCATAGCGACGCCCCTGAGACTGTCTCTAGCCGAATGCTGGATTTCCATCGGTTTCTCGATTTTCATTTCTCTGTACCTGTGTTGGTATCGACTTAACTATATCGCAATTCCATACAGTGGTGACGTACTTAGTGACGTTTTGTGATCGAGGATCCAATATAGGATTTGATTGTCCCTAGGCCGTTTAAATGTAAACGCGACCGGCGCCTCGCTGGCTGCTCAGCTCTATATACATATATTGAAATGTATACTCACCGATAGGAATAAGCTACAATTTTTTGTTTTCTGAGGTAAAATAGATCAAACGGGCGTGACGTCACGCTTGTATGAAATTCCGATACAACTTAGTTTAGATCACCTTTGTCATGTCTGGTCGACCTCGAGCCCCATTCAATCCAGCTCTCATTGTAATTTGTCAGGTTTGCTCATTGCCTCAGTCTCCGATCCTGTACTAATAAACTCTTTCAGGACAAACGCGGATATGCCCTTGGCGGTGGCGGTGGCTCATATGGATCTTCTGGTAAGAACTCGAAACTTCTTAGCACCAGACTAGCTGTCGGAAGATTGGAAACTTTCTTCCACCGACTACTGGCTTGTCAAGAAGCATACTGACCGTTTATCTTTCTTGTTCGGTCTTGGATGAAATACCTGAATGCGAATAGGTTCTATTGTTTCAAGGAAGTCTTTGTTCTGCTCCGCAAGAGTGCAGTGGTCAAGATAATCAGAACTTTACGCCGCATGAGTTGCTTCCGTATTTTCAAAGCTTCTGAGATTATGAAAGCTGAGTAGCATTTAGTTTCGCTCCTAGGGCTAGTCGAAGATTAACAACTAACAATCGCTGTGGAAGGTTTCTTTTTTCCAGCTCCTGCTTCAGGTGGTTCCTATGGATCAAGTGGAGGAGCTGCAGCCATAGCTCAGCAAGCTGCCAACCAAGCTAAAGCAGCCCACCAAGCCCAGAACTCGGCTGCTCTCCAAGCTGCCCAACAGGTTACAGCATCGTTAGCCGCACAAGCTTCCCAGGCTGCTCAACAGGCAGCAGCTATTGTTGCTGCTAAACAGGCCCAAGCTGCTCAGATCACTCAAGCCGCACAGGCTGCTCAAGGAGCTGCACAAGCCGAAGCTTCGCTAGCCGCTCAGGTTGCAGTTGCTGCTCAGGTAAGCCCTTCTTATGTTGCTTCCGTCGCCTCCGGTGAACTTACTTCCTGAAATGCTATCGGTTTAAACGATGAGTTTAATCGATCACTACAAAGAATACTAAAAATTCAATCGATTTTCGTACGTTATTAACAACAAAAACAACTAACTTGTGTTTCCCACAAGTCCGTTTTTCCAACGATATGAACCCAAAGATTTAATTCACATATTCATCTCAAATATGATTCGCAGTCAGCTTGGGTTGAAGGAATATTTAAAAACAACGAATATTTGTCCTCTCCTCCGGCATACTATTATACAGTCACTCTTCTACACTCTTTAAACATTAAAGTTTAAAAAAAAAACGAAAATTAATTGTTTTTTTTTAATTCGCGTTGAAGTAACGGAAAACACTGTGATCAACGTGATCGGCCAAAACGAAATCGTTCAAGACAGAACTCGGACAGAAATCCTTTTGCTCAACGCGCCTCATTTACAGGCCGTCGAAGCTTCCCAGGTCCAAGCAATCCAGCAAGCTCAGGCTCTTGCCGCAGCTGCAAATGCCGCCAGAGCTCATGCTGCTCAGGCTACAGCAGCACTTCAAGCTGTTAGAAACATCCAGGCTATCCAGAATCAGATGGCTGCCCAGACTGCACAGAATGCCCAGGCCCTTGCTGCTAAACAACAAGCATCCCTTGCCGATCTCTCAGCAGCTCAGGCTGCTGCAAACAAGGCTGCCTCAGCTGCATCAGCCGCGCAGTCCCAGTCAGTCAGTAAGTCTTGATGATTGCTTAGTTTTTCTTCCCGTCTCTTTTCGTTCGGTAGTCTGCTATTGGAGCATTTCTTGCTGTTTGCCCCGAGCCAACACCTCCGTCTTTTCAGAATCTGGAACTCCGTTTTAATTTTTAACGTACGTAAGCCTGTTGTGGATGCAAAATCAGCCAGTCGGCTTTCTGCCATTGCAAGATTTTCAATCAATGAACTGATTTGAACTGGTTGTTCCTTACTTCATTCGGATCAGATAACCCGAGGTTCCCCCAACCATTCCCGAAATCAGTTGTGTGCCTGGTAGAGATTTTAACAACGCACTCTTTCTACGAGGGGATCTCCTGAGCGGGGTTCATACGCATAATAGTCATCGTGGAGAGTTCGAGCCCCCACTCAACATGTTCACTATTTTTGTTGGAAACTAATTAAGGTTTTTCTATTCAGGTGGATCATACGGCGGCGGTCTTGGAGGCGGATACGGGCATTAGTGCGTTCACTAATTGAAGAGTTTTGTTTATGGCTGAGATGTTTAATACAGATTGTTAATTTCCGAATTGTTCTCATACATCGCTGTGGTGCGGTACATTCCGCAAAGGCAATAAATGACGTGGGTACGACGTGTTCCACAAATATGCCAAAAACTACAAGCAAGTTTCCATAGATGCTTATCAAATCAAATTCAAATCAAACCGTTCATCGACAAACCAACTTCGTAGCTTTCTTCGTTAGAAGATGCTAAATTACGTTGGTCATACAGTAATAAAATAAATATATTACACTAATTATTCATTTTGTTAAAAATCTCTGTAAAAAAGGGCACACACGAGTTCATGACCCTTGAAGTTCGTCCTCTGACAGGCACTAGTTTGTTTTGCTGTCTTGTCCTGCTATTTTTCGGAGCATCAGGGCGGAGTAATGTAGTAATCAAGTTCTTCAGCCGATAATAAGAAAAATAGACCCACACATTGCGATATCCTGGACAAGATCAAAGTTTTCGGTGGGATCCCATACTGAGGTGTGTTCGGACCGATCGGGTCAATGTCAGTTTCCCAGGAAAAGTAACAAAAAATTGATAGCATACACGACTGCCTTGCTTAGACAGTAAGAATACTCTAGCATACGGTAGTTTCCCGAAAAAGGGAAGTATGGCTACAAGACCGTGGTACGATTTTACTTTCTTGATCTACTCAGAATCGGCTTTGTAGAACAAATAAAGAAGAATCTAATCACACGATTGCCGTGCGTGGTACGTGGTCTTTTGTGTGGTACATGGACAAAAAAGTTGCTTAATTAGTGTTGAACTGAAATTAAGTTATTGTTTAAGTTAAGTCGAAGTAGTTTGTGGTAACCACCCAGTGCCAGTACATTTATGTCTTCTCATGGGCGGTTACGTATCATGATGGGTTATTATATAATTTAGCAATAAAATAATTGTATCTAATGATTGCCGTGCGTGGACCCATGGCCGGGATGTACCAAATAGGCAGAGTAGGGCACCTGCCTATGGGCCCCGCGACAAAGGATAAGAACATTGTTCATTTGACTTCGAAAGGAAGTCAAAATCAAGCTTTGCGAAAATTATTTCCGTACAAAAATACGAAATTTAACGTGCAGTAATGATGCTGAATCTGATCCAGCGTCCAAAGTAACGGTGTGCGACTGGGCCCCTAAATCTCGACTGCCTATTGGCCTGCTTATACTCAAAATCCCCAGCTCCATCAGCACAATCACCTCAAAGGTATTCCCGAAGAAGGCCGAGTACCAGATCTACGAAGTCCTAGTCAACGTCATCCTGGAGAAGAAAATCTACCGCTAGAGTCGATGACAGTGGTAATCGGCACTACCCAAAAGGAAGGCCAAAAGGGACCGACGACAACGTTGGACCCAGTGGGCCCAGTGGCTCTACATTTTTGGATTGGGTTGGCTTTAATGTGAACTGCATATATTTAGCTTAAACTGTTCGTGATAGGTAGGCCACGTGATGAGAGACGTCAAGTTCTGCAGTTATACCGTGATAATTTGTTATAAGATAAATCATCGAATAGATTCTCAGATGAGAATCGGCTCAAACAAAAACAAGAGCTAGGAGCTCATATGACACTTGTTATGAGTAGGTGGTGTGAGAAACGCGAAAGTAAATCTGAGCATTTTTCCGGGAATTCCGATACCCCTCCCCACCGTGCTCGGGTCCAGTCCAGACGCTAAAATATGTCATCTAAGTCATACGATCTCTACTTTCCAAGTTTCATTTAAATCACTTCACTCGTTTAACCGCCATGCGAGCCACAACATTTCCGGGACTCCCCCTACTATGGCCGAATACGACTCGGACACATAAACTTCGCATCTCTAACATCTCCTCTTCCCGTCCATGAAGTTTAACTCGAAATCGGAACATATCTGCAAATTTACGATTCCTGCTTCATCCTCCTCCTAACTTGGTCGGATCCAGTTCGGACGCCAAATGAAACCATGATCACATGAGTGCATACACATGCTTTTCATAACTAGGTCATCAGTTCTTATCACCCATAAAGTTTCACTTGAATCGCCGGTAATTCCGGATTCTCGCTCCCTCAACTCCACGAGAAATTGAAACCCCTCGAAATCCCCACAAAGAGCCCTGACATGATCTGGTTCTGTCAAGAACGTGCCTAATGCTTGTGCTTGTTCTTCCCGCCAAATTCCATCCAGATCCTTTGACACTAAGCGTTTCGCAAAAATTCAGATGTCCCCTTCCAACCCCCCCCCACGTTCGGGCATTCGGTCAAATTTTCGCCGAATTTTCGCCATAAATTGTTTGTCCCCGCACTTCCATATTGGGGGATTTAACGCGTTCCTTTGTCCCCTTTCTTTATCGAATTTGCTAATTCATCCCACTTTTGTTCATTCCGTATCGCTTTCACCGCATTCGGTCCGTCCCTTCGTAAATTCGGTGATTTAACCTATTTATTTGGTATCATTCGTTAGCGAATTGAATAATTCACCGGACTTTTCTCAAGTCCGTATCTGTTCTATCGCATTCGATCAGTCCGTTTCATAATTCGGTCACTGATCAGATTCATGTGGTTCTTGTCAGGGTTGACTAACTTCAGAGATGTAGGACACAGGCTCACGCGAGGAGTACGTGCCTACAGCCTTGTCCTACAGAGCCTGACACATATATATATCACTGGCGGAGCCATGTATCTTTAGACTAGATCAGACTCGCGTAGACTCAACATCTTTATACTTACTGTGCTAATTACAATATTTATTCTTTCGTACCACCGTCTCATCTGCATAGACAGCCTTACCACTCACCCAACTTGACAGTTCTGATTCGTGACCGAATTCGGTAATTCATCTAACTGTTGTTCAGTCCGCATCGATTTCGCCGCATTCGGTCCGTCCGTACATAAATTCGGGGATTTAACCTGTTTATTTTGTCTCACCCTTCCGGAATTCGGTCGCATTCGGTCAGATCATTTCATAATTAAATTCGGTGAGATTCATTTGGTTCTGAATTGGTTATGAACCCGGTAATTCACGGGATTTTTCTTTAGTCGGTTTCTATTACTAGACTTGACCGATTCGGTTGTTTTGGGTGGTTCTAACAAGAGTTTTATTCCGTTACGAAATTCGGTTGTTATACCGCTCTCGATCCTTTCATTATTCTTTATTTCGGTATAGTACGAATTCATTATTGGTTCAACCCAGTTACTGAGTTCGGTAATTTAAGTGGCATGTATTCAGCTCTAGTTCTTTACCATTATGGTAGCTTCAGCTGGTTGCTATTCATTTGTTTACTTCTTAGGATTGCAGTATTTCAGGAGTAATTACGTCTCTTCACGTGAAAACTAGCCTACTTTTGTTTGCTGTAAATTCCGAACAAATGTACTTTGTATCTACTTTACCCTGGATCGCCCATTTCGTTCCGCCAGACAGCTCTGGGTTTAATAGGTAACCTTGGGATCACAAAAAGGCACTTTTATCGTCAGTGTTTCCACAAGATTTCGCCAGCGGCGCATTTCGCAGTCTTCTCTAGTTAGACGAAGGGTGGGGCATTTAGTTGGCGTTTGAGGCTTGGAATTTCGGGGGCTTGAACCATGTTAAAAGCTAGAACTTTCCTAGGAGGTCGTTAAATGTTGCCAGAGAAAAAAGGCGGATTAAAAAGAAATTTCGCATGCGGCGCCTTAATTAATCCTGGGTGCAGCCGTTAGCGACGTTGTCCTGTGCAGCAACTCCACGGATAAACAGGTGATGTATCCAGCTTGATGTACGTCCGCCTTTCAACACCTCCGAGGGCAGCGTTGGGGATATTGTGTGGACCTTCTAACCAGGGGCGTCCCGAAGGGGTGGGCGCAGCCCCCCCCCAACCCCCATGTTTTGGGCGTTCGGTCAAATTTTCGCCGAAGACGAAAATTCCGGTCGAAACAGGCCTGTTTTATAAAACTTTTGTCTCCACATTTCCAAATTGGGTGATTTAACATGTTTATTGGTTCCCATTCTCTATCGAATTTGGTAATCCATCCAACTCCGCATCGATTTCACCACGTTTGGTCCGTCCCTTCGTAAATTCGGTGATTTAACATGTTTACTTGGTTTCACATGTTCCTTTTCTCAAGTCCGCGTCGCATTCGTTCAGTCCATTTCATAATTCGGTGATTAATCACATTCCTTTGGTTCTGATTCGTTACCTAATTCGTTATTCACCAGACTTTAGTTTGGTATGTATCTATTATCAGGTTTGCTACGTTCGGATGTTTTATGTGGTTCTAACAAAATTTTATTTTGTAACGAAATTCGGTTGTTATACCGCCCTCGATCTGTTCCTTTTTGTTTTTAGTTCGTTTTTCGGTAGCACGAATTCATTATATCGTTCACCCAAATTACTGAGTTCAGTAATTTTAGTGGCATTTATTTAGCTCTTGTTCTTTACCATTTAACGGTAGCATGAGCTGGTTGCTATTCATTACTAACTTTTACTTCCAACGATTGCAGTACTTCAGGAATAAGCACGTCTCTTGACATGAAAACTGGCCTACTTTTGTTTGCTGTAAATTCAGAACAAAAGTACTTTGTATCTAACTGAAGCCTGACCTGGATGGCCCATTTTTCTTTTGCAAGCCAGCTCTGTGGTTTTTGTTTGGTCAAAAATTTGACCATTTTTGGGGGCTTGAACCATAAGAAAGCTAGAATTTGCATGGAAAGTAGTTAAATGTTGCCAGAAAAAAAGGTGGATTAAACAAAAAATTTAACTGCGGCGCTTTAGTTTGTCGCGGGTAAAGCCGTTAGCGACATTTTCGCTTTGCAACAACAGTGTTTTTGTCGGCACATTTTCAAGTCCTGTTAGCAAAACTGGACATCCTCCAAAGTTAAAAGACGTATCTGTGAACAAAAAGAAGTAGAAGAGCGTGAAAACACGCCAAATTTTCTCTTTATACTTGATTTTGTGCATAATATGCATCTTTTTATATTGTAGCTTCGTGAATACAACTCGCTTAAAAAAAAAAAAAAAAAAAAAAAAAATATAAATTTGGTACAATCAGGTACCGATTCGGTCAATTTTAACACCCCCCCCCCTCTAACGAAGAAAGGCTCGGGACACCAACACCACCCACTGATATGCTTCGGAGGCGTCATTTCGCCGAAACCTAAGGGGGGGGGGCAGCGTCCGGGGGCACGGGTGGTTGGAAGTGCTTGGGCGGGGCGAATACCCTAAAATGTACTTGTCGGAAGTACAGCTTGGTTTGCGAAAGGGAAAGGTCGTTCATAATAACAGGAACTCGCTCGACAGCGAGGCCCCCACATCAGCTTGTGTAGCAACAAAATAGCAATGAGCGCCGCAGTCGAACATTTTGGGGGATTTGCATGTCTTCTAAAAATTCTAACTACTTCCCGAACAGATTTTCGATTTTAAGGGCCCATAAATGCCGTATCCAGGGGGCGGGTAGGGTTTGACCCCCCCCCCCCCGAAACATACAAAATTAATCATTTTTATAGGCTTTTTCCTCTAATCTGTTTTTTTTTTTTACTTTTTGTCCGACCAGCACGCAAAAAAAAGAAAGGCACCCCCCCCCCCCCGAAATAAATTCCTGGATACGGGCCTGGGGCCAATCCCCAAAACTGTAAGCCCGAACGGAGCGTACTACAAAAGGCGCCGCATGCGAAAGTTTTGGAATTCTTTATGATCGGACTTTTTTTGGGATCACAGTTCAAAGCAAGGGCCACCTATCATAGCTTAAAGTGTTTGGTCCTGTTATATTTCAAACAGTGTGAGACACTTAGCTTAAATCTGGTACATGACGGTGCTTCAATTCGACCCTTTCCAAACCAACTGACCATCCGAAACAAAACTGAAACAGACTAGCATTTGCTGTAACCCACGTTGAACGAAGGTTTAAAACTTTTCTTACCGTTTTACAAAATAAAGAAGTTGGGTGGAAAAGACACCGAGTGTTTGATGACACTCCCCTTCCTACTCTTATATTTTGTGCTCCTTCGAGGCACAAAATACTTGGATTTTCAAGGAGGTCCTCAACTATCCAGGAAAAAATCGTAAAATGACGCCTCGACTTGACGCCATGTTCGAATCTCGAAAGTGACCTTCGTCAACTGATATGGCGCAACCAGATTTCGCATTTATGATGAGAAACTGATTTTTAGGGCTCTTTTTCTGTTTTTCCTGGGTAGCAATTCAATTCAATTCAATTCAATATAATCTAAAAAACAGATAACGGACAAGCCGATGGGTTGTTTTTACGTCTAAACATAACATCATAACAACAATCTACAAATATATACAATTTTGCGACATTTTAGCTCTCAGCCCCCTCTGATATGCGCCCATCCAGCGGAATGCCCGATCGATTTTTCTCATTTTCGCGTTGACGGGGATCACCCATTCAGCTCTACAGCCATCCACGCCAAAACGCTTCCATAATTCTCATAACCTAATCAGGGATTTTCATTGAATGTTTAGGATAATCTAGCGCAGGGTTTGTTAACACTGACAATGGATGTCGGTGACATAGAAGACTAAACCACAACAAGAGAATACAAGACACTGACCCTAGGTTCACACAGAGCAAATCGCGGCGATGAACGAGATTTTTCAATCGGAGCGACAGAAGATTTTTATCCCCTAAATGTTCACAATGAATTTTCGTCGGCAACAGCATTTAACGCGAAATGTTGCTGTTGCGTCCGTAGATCGTACTGTCGCCCGATTAAAGTTGAATTTTCCCAATATTGAAAATCGCCTGACGGAGCAACAGAAATCGCCGATTTTGGCGACGAAAATCTAGGCGATGGCCGATATCGCCTCAGTGTGAACGTCTGTGTGAACCTAGGTGAGACTTGGAAAGAGTACTATGTGAAGTGAGGTCGGGTTAGTCTCCGAACTGCGAATGCAAAAACACGGGAGGAATTCTGACTAACAGGCGATCTCATATTGGTACTGAACGTTGATTTTTAGCCGTAGGCAGTCGACCCTCGCTCTCCTGATCCTAGTCAGGAGACAATAGCGAAAACGGTGTTGGATTCGGTTGCTTAGGGTTGATATCCTGGAGCATAGAATCACTACCTCTCTGGGCGCTCTGTCATTAGTGTTAATAACGAGACATTGGGGGAATTTCAGGAACTAGGCAAGCGCGGAACTGGAATATGGGATAGGTCAATTCCGGCGACTGAAACGTCACTATGCTCTTTTAAGAGCAACAAGACCAAAGGTGTCGATGGGATCCCAAAAATCTAATATTTGATTGAGACAATTGGGTCTCGTCTTCGCCAGATCCAGTCTTCCGCCAGGCTAATCATCAGAGAAAACCAAGTTCAGATATACCTCTATAAGCCATATCTATTTTGACGACTGACCAAGACTTCCTGCTTTACTTCTGCCAATTTTCCAGTTTCGCTCGAATTCCGAGCGAACTACTAGTCCAGCAAAAAAAAAAGAAATTCAGAAACGAATCCAGCCTATCTCCTTATCCCTATAAAGAACATCTAATCAACTTTAAATAAAACTTTGACTAAACAAAAATTCCGGTCACAACCGGATTCCGGACTAATTATATGTCCGGGTAAAAAACGATTGTCATATACAGACCAGCCTCTCTTCTTACCCCTTAATCTGTCATCTAATCAAACTTTTGCTTTTAACAAATTTTCCGGTTTTGACCGGATTCCGGGCGAACTAATAGTTCGGCGAGAAAACGGTTTTCACCGTCGTGTTCAGCATGTCCTTTTAGCCCTAAATCGAACATTTAATCAACCTCAAATGGAACTTTTACTTTTAACCAACTTTTCGGTTTTCGCCGGATTCCGGACGAAATACTTGTTCGGCAAGAAAATGGTTTTCACCATGGTGTTCAGCATGTCTTTTTACCCCTACACCGAACATTTAATCAACTTAAAATAAACTTTTACTTTCAACCAACTTTCCGGTTTTTGCCGGATTCCGGAGGAACTACTTGTCTGGCGAGAAAATGGTTTTCCCTATCGTGCTCAAAATGCCTTCTTACCCAAAATCCGACTATCACATTAGCCGTTTACAAATACTTTGTTCGTCCCTTAAGTGTAACCCCCTCCCCACCCCTAAATGTAGGGCTACATAGCCCATCTACGAACTTGACCTTACCCTTGACCCGATGAATCCTCACACCAAGTTTCATCAAAATATCTCATTCCCTTCGAGAGTTACCGTGCTTACAGACAGACGGACATTTTTGCGATGTCATAGGTATCCCTCCACTTACGTTTGGGGATCCCAAAAAGCTGGAAGCCGATTCTCAAGCAGGCGGAAGTTAAGCAAGTATAGGAAACCCAGGGTTGAAATCCCTGTCTACAAACTGAGACTGACTTTCAAAGAAACACGAAAGTTGCGTTTTTTTTATGTAATTTCGGCGTAGTTTGGCTTAAAAGCCGTTTTATTTGTCCATTCCATATGCTCTAGTTTCGAACCTGACACTACGGAGCTCAAACTACCAACTACCTCGCCGACGTAGTTTGACTTTTCGGAAACAAGAACTCAATAAAACGCACGTCAGACAAAACAAGAGCCAAACTACAAACTTTGACGAAACAAAAGTGAATCCAATAAAACGCAACTGAAATTTGCCCGTAAAGCCAAGCGACACGGTCTCTATTACAGTGGTAGCGGGACTTCGCAGGCAGGTAGGTTCGCAGCACAAAGTCAAACGACACAGTCAATGGTAAGCTGACATCTTCAATTCTGTTGGTGGGTTTTCTGGTGTCTTCTAGGCACCAGACAGAACTCAAATCTGGAAAAACCCATAGAGGCCACAGTATGATCCGCGTTTCGCCATTGCGAGGAATTAGCACAGCTGCAAGGTGCTCCTGACAAAGGAACCCTTAATTCCGTTCCATTCTGGCAATTATGAAGACAATTCGCTAGTTCGCGCTCTTTGTTTTAAGTTTACGGAAAGTGAAAATTACAATATTATTCTTCATGTTCCATAAGGCTGCCTAACAGTTGCTTTAGCCTTTTTGGATATAAGTCCACGGTGACGGAGAACTAATCAACTCAGTTCACAGTTAGTACCGAAGGAAGACGGAACTACGTGAAGGAGTGTAAGTGTGAACGTTAAGAAATATTAGTTAACTAAGATAACTTAGATTCTATCAGGATCTTCGCTGCATTTAACCAGACAGATTAGCGCATCTCCTTACGAAATGAGGGGTGTGCCTAGAGCTTTTTTTTTCAAAAGGTGGTTTTCCACCAGAAAAGCACTGATGGGATTGGAGCTGTTATTGGCTTCGTCGAGCGTTCGTCCAACTCATAGCCTGTAGTTCCCAGCTGTAAACTTCAGAAATTAGAAATATGGTGAAAAGTGAGCCTCCGCCATTCAGATCTCTTGAGGAGTGGAGTTCCAGAGGGTCTGCTAGGAAGCTGAAGAACTGTCACCGCATCATTCTAAGCTAAAAAAAAATTTATTTCTAGGAAAATGAAGTTCTTCTTCTGTATTACACTTGCAGCCGTCAGTAAGTATTGTTATTCTTTGATTTAAAAATCGGTTAATGCCTGTGAATGACGGCTGCTGCGGAACGAAGTCTTACAACTTCTAGAATGAACAACTCCCTAGAAAAGGGTTTCGAAAATCCTTGGGCAAATTAAGCTCACCATATCTTGGATACCTGCTCCCACCGCCCATCAAGTTTCACTCGAATCGGATTCCCAGTTCGCAACTTACGCGGGTTACAAAACTTAGAATTTCCCCTCCCTCCACCCTCCTTCATACGCGGGCCAAGTTTCATTGACCTATCTCATGTGAGCTCATGCCGGGTACTCATTTCTATCTACTTCCAGGTGTGACTTTAGCCGTTGCGGAAGCAAAAGAAGCAGTCGAAGGCCAAATCGACGTAAGCGAAGTCGAAGCAGACGATGAAGATAAAAGAGTAAGCATGTTATCTTTTTAAAGTTCGAAAAACAAAACTTCTTTTTTTCCACGTCCTATGGTTGTCAAAGCCTCGCCCCAGAGAATTCGATAATAAAAAAATGCGACCATTCCCATGCTCATCGTGATCTCACTCATCGTACGCCTCTTTTTCTAGGACAAACGTGGCTTCGCTCTTGGTGGTTCTTCCGGAGGATCGTATGGTGGAGCAAGTGTGCAGCCAATCACCCTTCCCGCTCAGATTGAGTCTAGCGGTTATGGATCTGGCCACAGTGCTCAACCCGTACCCCTTCCACTACCTATTTCTTCCCACGGCAGCTCATCGGGCTATGGATCTGGTCCAAGCGTCCAACCGGTTCCTCTGCCACTCCCAATTTCATCCCATGGCGGATCAGGCTACGGTTCCAGCGTAGAAGCGGTACCAGCTTCTGGAGGCTATGGATCAAGCGGATCCGGCTTCACCACCAGCACAGGCGTTCATGCGATGCCCCGCACTGGATCAGGCAGTGGTGGATATGGCAATGGGGGCGCCGCTGCACTTGCTCAGCAGGCTGCCAATCAGGCAAAAGCAGCCCAACAGGCACAGAACGGTGCAGCACAGCAGGCAGCACAGCAGGCAGTAGCCCAGCTAGCAGGTCAGGCATCTCAGGCTGCTCAGCAGGCAGCAGCTGTTGTCGCAGCCAAGCAGGCACAAGCTCAGCAGATTACCCAAGCCGCCCAGGCTGCCCAGAATGCCGCTCAAGCTGAAGCCTCACTCGCAGCTCAAGTCTCCCAGGCTGCTCAGGTAAGATCCGCATTTACTGCTTTTAGGAATACCGAGAAAGTATTGCCCCTTCAAATCCTACGGTGAACTTTACGAAATGCCCTAGTCACGTCGTGTCAAGAAGCGGGAATTTCCGAATTGATGACGGAGAAAGCGATGGATTGGAGACAAATCATGCAGACTAGACAGTTGTTCGAACGAGAATTCGAGTAAAAATTACAGAGAGTTGTTTTATTTCAGGCTGTGGAAGCTTCCCAAGTTCAGGCAATCCAGCTTTCTCAATCCATCTGGGCCATCGCTGCGGCAGCTCGCAGTCACGCTTCTCAGGCTACTGCTGCACTCCAGGCAGTAAACTCCATCCTGAGCATCCAGAGCCAGATGGCAGCCCAAGCTCAGCAGAATGCTCAGTCCCTGGCAGCCAAACAGCAGGCTTCTCTGGCTGACCTCAGCGCCGCCCAGCAGTCAGCGAACAAGGCCGCCTCAGCTGCCAGCGCTGCTCAATCCAACATCAACGGTAAGTTTTTGCAGAGCCTGACATCATGATTACTCACTTCTCATAGAACTCACAGCTGCCCGTTGTGAACAAATTGTTATTTGTATGGTTCGTCTTTGGCGAAGTCTCAAATATTACAGATTAGAGATCAAATCTTCCTTTGGAATACAAGTTTTTCCATTTCTTTGATTGTCTTCGCTTGGTTCTCCAAAGCAGTTCTAAACTCGAACTACTTGTTTCAGGTGGAAGCTTCAGCTTTGGCAGTTTCGGCGGCGGCAGTTACGAACAACCAAGCTCTGGCTACGGCTCAACCGGTGGCAGCAGCTCTGGACATTAAATTTGGAGAGATGGTCGGATTCGTTGATTTTCCTGTTTGCACTCTTTGTTATTTTTTACGGATTAATACATGCCGTCGGAATTTGACCTATTTCGTAACCAGACCGTGTGAAAGGTGACGTACCCAACTCCAAGCTTCACCAGAAGTGGATCTTATTTTCGCAAATGATTATTTATTCCATCAGAACTGGTAAAACATGACAACTACTAACAAGAAGCGTCCGAATGGATTGAACATCACAATACACATAGTCAAAACGAACCTTGTCAAAAGGGAAAGCATTAAAAGTAAAGGTTCCTTGAACGAGTGCAGAATCTGATAGTTTCTGGCATTCTTTAAAGTACGTATCTACACCTGAAAGATGTATACACTGTACAAAGTTTTTCCGTATAAAGATTAAAGTTAACTGCAGTATTTGCTACTCGGATTACTCTTATCTCTACGCAGATAAGATGAATACCAAATACAGATAAGATGAATCTGAGCAGCAAATACTGCAGTTAACTCTCTTTAGACGGAGGAACTTTTTACAGTGTATACACTCACTACAGTTACTAGAAAAATAAAAGAACATGTTGAAGATGAACTTAAAGAAGTTCCTGTGGGTACATACTTTTAACTAACTATTCTAGAGGGCATGATTATGAACAAAAGTGTGCTCTTTTGTCTTTGCTACTGAACTGTACCGTATAAAGATTAAAGTTAACTGCAGTATTTGCTACTCGGATTCACCTTATCTCTATTTGGTATTAATCTTATCTGCGTAGGGATAAGAATAATCTGAGTAGCAAATACTGCAGTTAACTTTAATCTTTATACGGACAAAATTTGTATAGTGTGAACAGCGCTATTCAGTATTGAAAACGTCACCAGGCTTTCCACTTATAGCGTCAATCACTGCGCGTCCGAATCTATGTCGCGTTAAATCTACGCAGTGAAAACATGTAATTACGGAACTAGGTCAAATCTAAACTGAAGTGTGTCGTTTGCAACCTGTCAAGTAGAAATACGTACTTTAACGCACAAATCTTTGCCACAGAGAAAATGTTGCAAATTCAAAGGAGTGGTAGCTAACGGAAGTCTGTGCAATTATTGCCTAATTATTCTGGAAGGGAAACGTGTTCTAAAAGCCGACAGCCACGCCAACAATTCTAGTAGGAGTAATCCATCGATCACAGAGTTAGCGCATGTATGTACCTCCCGCCCATTACATTTCTCCTGGTTCCAGTCCTTGACACCGAGAAATCAGTCATGAAGACAAAATACACCATTACAGAAAAATAATACCGGGCATAATTTGATTCTGCAGTATATGCCGAACATTTATTTCACCTTCTAAAAGTACTTCACGTTTTTTTACGGAGGAACCTACTCCTAATTCGGCTTCCTTTCCAGTTGTGACAAATCCCTTTGTTCCATAATTACCGATGTAGAAAGTCCAAACAATGTCAGGATCTTGTCTACATTAAAACCAGCCATTCTTAAACAACCTTGACGACGGATAGCTGTTCAGCAGACAGTATCGGCAAAACTACAGTAGAGGTGTGCTTCTTTGACGTTAGTTAATTTTCCTTGGTTCAATTTTGGACTGAATGGTAAAACAAAGACCCAAACACCCATTCAGATGTCCTAGGAGCACTTCATTAGCTAATTTGGCTGACTAATAGTTGGCTTTTGCTACAGCGAGTGTATGAAAACGGCACTTTTCACAGTTAACTAACGTTCAAAGAATCATACCTCTACCACAGCAGTAAAAGTGAATGAAGCATGAGATGAACAAACTAGTCCAGTAGAGGTATGCTTCTTCAGATATTAGCAAAATTTGTGCAATGTCGTTTCATACATTTGTAGCGATGAAATTCGACTGCTGGTAAGTCATGGGAGTCTTTAAGTGCTCCTTTAAGAACATAAGAACTCCTTTAAGAACATACCTCTACTTCAGAGCAACCTCAACGATGCATGTTTGTTCTGCCGAATACATGGCAAAACTAGGAGTAAAAACCAAACATGCGATCACGATACCCCAAACCAGAGCCTCGTTTTTGTTGCATGCTGCAGGTCCACTTCTCCGCCGATTGCGGACTGATTCTTTCTACATCCGTTTTTGCACTGCAGTGCTTCCGAGGAAGACGGCAGCGCTTCTCAAGAATCACGGACTTGATCCCCGACCAAGTCCGTGCTTACCTGCAAGGTGCTGCAGCGCTGTCGCTTCAACCAAGAAGAAAGTGACTCCAAAAACGCATGTTGCGCAAAAGCAAAGAAGTGCTGCAGCAGCGATGCGGCAGCGCTATTGCAACAAAAACGAGGCTCAGATATTCTGATACGGAGGCAGTCGCGATATTTTCCGTCTCGCGCAAATGAAGAATAAAATACTTATAAAACTAAGCGAATTACGAAAGTAAAAGGTCCTCAAGCACTGGCATAGCGTCACCTATAGCATGAATTTCTTCCGAACTTGAGGTTCAGTCACAGCGCTTCTGTCTAGTCGCAAACAAGAAAACTAAACCGAGTAAAAAAAAATTCAGTCAAAATATAACAAATCCGCCCACTAACGACCAATTCCACTGCCACCAGACTTGGAATGTGCGATTAGCCACTGCAGCGTAATGTCAATATTGTCCTTTTCTTTGCATGATATGGAATAACAGCATATTTCCCTATCTTGGATAGCTGATAGATTCCTAAAAATAAGTTCAATTTAGAAACAGTGTTTAGTAAGTATTCAAGCTGAAGCCTTAATGGACATGGTAAATAAAAAAATACACATTAACAAAATCGATGAGATATTCCCGAACAGACAAAACTTTACACATTTTGAACTCCCGCAAAATATTTGTCTCTCAACTCCCTAACAGCCATTCTTTCACCCCGACGAAAACCTCCCTACTTAATTTATTCAGGAAATGGTCAATGTTTTCTAACACCTTAGCTGTACTCTCTATCGGAGCGATATCAAGAGCCCATACTATAAGTCGTACCTCACTAATAATATAAATCTAAAATATAATGAGCTGAGAAAGTGGAGCATACATAACGGGGGACGGTTGGTTTTGGTAGTGACAGATGTAGGAAAACAGGTCTTCCATCACTCTAAGTAACTCCTGTACCCAAATTGGCTTCAAGGAAGCGACATCAAGTTGAACAAACAAGAGCTACGAGCTCATATGGAACTTTTTACGAGTAGGTGATGCAAGAAGTGGATGAGAATGCCACAAAATACCCCGTGCAACCCCCTAGGTTCAGAACTAGAAATAGGCTATCTAGTTTCCCTCGAATCTAACCATTCCGGGCATCGCTTCGGACCATCTGCGGCAAATGATTTTTCCAAGTTCAGATCTACTCGTTTGATCCCTAGACCTGCCACACAATTTCCAGTACCCCCCCCCCCCCCCCTACCGCGGCTGAATCTGGTTCGAACATATAAATCGATCATCCGAAGCATCTTGTCTTACAACCTATCAAGTCTTACTCGAGTCTGAGCATTTTTGGGGAAAATTCCGACCACCCCCAACCCCCACCTTAATCGGATCCGGTCGGGACTTGAATCCGGAAATATGTCATCTACTCCCCTCCAACTACTTCCCCCACTGTGGCCGAATTTCCTGTTTGCAAATTTCCTGTCCCCGCTTCATCCTCCTCCTACCGTGGCGTGATCCGGTCCTGACGCCAAATAACAAATCTAAGCCTCATAAACACGGTACTGCTCAACATGCACCTCATTTGGTCCACTCGTTTTGTTTTATGTGCATGTCACAAACTCCCCCCCCCCCCTCCAACTGCCCCAACCATGGCCGCATGTTGTTTGGACGCATGTTTTGCGTACCTAGGTCGTCAGTTCTTATCGTCCATAACGTTTCACTCGTAACTTCCGGATTGTCCTTCCTCAACTCCCCAAAAATGATCGGATCCAGGAACGGAAGTTTTCCTAGGAAACCGTGTCGGGCCTGTAAGTATCCTAACTCGCGAACACCGGAATTCCGGGAGATCCCCTCCAGCTGGCTCCAACACCCCCAAAAGAGCTCCAATACGATCTGGTTCTGTCAAAAACGTATCTAAAGCTTAGCTTGTTGTCCCCACCAATTTCCCATCCCGGTCCTTCAACTCTTGAGCGTTTCACGCGATTTCCTGTCTCCCCTTCATCTCAGCTCCCCCCCCCCCCCCCCATGTATCGGATCCGGTCCAGAACTGAAATGGAACATCTGAAACGAAAGCCACTACATTCCGGATTTCCGTCCTCCACTCCACCCCCCCCCCCTCCCCCGATGGTCGGATCGGCGAAAAGACAAT
The DNA here is from genome assembly GCA_023053575.1 of Branchinecta lynchi. Taxonomy (NCBI): domain Eukaryota; kingdom Metazoa; phylum Arthropoda; class Branchiopoda; order Anostraca; family Branchinectidae; genus Branchinecta; species Branchinecta lynchi. The sequence continues at coordinate 2,035,094 of JAKZAP010000005.1, forward strand.
TCTTAAATCAATCTGTCCGGGTCCATAGCTTGCCTGCCAAGTTTCATGGTCCTAAAATCAAGAAGTACCAAACTCGCAGGATCACCAGGATTCATGACCCCAACCCCTAAAAACAAAAAAAAACTCTCCGCAGTCCCCACAGTGCCCGAATTCGGTTCGGTTACGAGAATAACGAATGTAGAACTTGTGCTTGTTCTTCCCACCACGTTTCATCGCGATCCCTCCACTCTAAGCGTTTCCCAAGATTCCCCCCAAAGTCCCTAGACCCGGTTCGGATCTGAAGTGGCTCGTCTGAGACAAGAAGTATTTCCAAATATCATGTTTTATTAAAATTCTGGATTTCCCCTCCCTCCCCCCCCCCCCTCCCAGATGGCCGGATCGGGAAGTGACTATTTTCTAAGTTAATCTTCTCGGGTCCCTGATATGCCTGTCAAGTTTCATCTTCCTAGCTTGTGTGGAAGTGTCAGGGATAACCGATTGACCGACAAACCGGCTGACGGACAGAAACTGCGATCGCTATATGGCACTTGGCGGAAAGGCAAGTGCCATGAAAATACCTAAACTTAGCTTTTATGCTTATGCACCCAACAAGAAGACATCCGCGAAAAAAGCGCGTCGTTAAATACTGTTCAGCGGTCTGTTAAATGGCATCAAATTTGTACGGATTCGTCAAAGACTGAAATCTACAAGGCCTGGTTATCTGTCTTAAAAAGATCGACAAATAATCCACTCTGGGATTCTATCGAGACTTTTGGTCTTGTTCTCGATACCACGTGAAACACGTTTGAAGAGAATGACTTATTGATTGACTGAGACGCTATTACTGTACCCGAAACTTCGATATTCTCACGTCACTGCAACGTTCAATACACTATTGATATGGGTGATGAGTTGCTAAAGCCCGAGGATTCTTTGACATATCTGGGGCTGCCTATTGGACCCAGTGTTTGTGCTACTCGTCTGTTGCTAGAAAGTTTTTCAGCTATGCGCTTTTAGCTTTCTTATTGCATTAAATTATAAGTTTTGAAGAAGCATTCTAGGTAAATGTATAATGCGTTCGTTATTTAGCACTTCCTTGCATTAGCACCGTTTTGATGTATTTTTACTGAATCAGATATTAAAGCATTATGTAAGTATTTTTAAGTTTGCAAAATATCTGTTGAGACTTCCGCCTTGGTCAAGCAACAGCAGCATATCAAGGAAGTTTGGAGTAGCCGAGCCCGCAACTGCTGTGCAGAAGCGTTTACTGCGGTACAGACAAGATCTTCATCCGACAAGCGATATATAGACTCCTGAAATAGTTGATAGTTTGTTGTTCATTACGTAGTGTTGCGTATTGCTTAGCTTTTCCTTATTTTTACTACTCCATTTTGTATGTATTTATACATTATGATGGGTAATAAACTTAATAATAAATAACCAAATGTCGCTATGCGGAACACGTTATACCAGGTGTCCACAACCACCCGCTCAATGTTTCCGGAACACGATTGCAAACTTTCGCTCGGCGAGAAGAGTCCTCATCACTAGGCTACCCTTTCTTGATACCATTAGCTACGTTCTTTATCCCCGGAGTCGGCTACCCACCGGTAGTCTCTGGATTAACCCGTTTTCATTTTTCTTTTTTCTTATACCAATTGGCAAGTCTGTCTGTTTTATGCAATTTGAGTTAACTGTCAATAAAATCGTACCTTACCTTGAGCGTGTTCCATCCTACTTACCGTAGTTACTACGCATGACGTCACGAATTCTGGCTTTTGGCCGTTAAGGCTGGAACGATTTTTCTATTTCCCAGCAGGATCTCAACGCCAGGGGCGAATCCGGCCAATCACGTTACAGAGATGCGTAGTTACTACGCTTACTACGGTCCCGAGCATGGTAAGCAAATAGTAACTATTTACTATTCCGACAAGGTTGGAACGGTCAGCGTAGTAACTTTTCATGCGGATGGAACGGAAATAGTAACTATTAGTAACTATTGTTAGAAGGGTGGAACACGCTCCTTACCTTCGGACTGACCGCAGTGTCTGGTTAGTCCTCACCGGTAAGGACCACAACCTGCTCGAGAGCTTGTTCAGATCAGAAAACAAAGGAACCCACTACCGTCCTAAATCTGCTGAGAGATAATTACTGAATGATCAAAAGGAATATACTCACATTCTTTCAATAAGGCCATGTTCGTCCAATGCATTTGGCAGGTCTCGTTTGTTCCCTAGCACCAGGACTGGAATTCCACTAAGTTGTGGCTTCTCTAATAACTGGTGCAGCTCATTCCTTGAAGCTTCGATTTTGTCATGGTCTGCAGCGTCAACCATGTATCTGCAAGTGTAGGATGTGATCGAAGGACAAATCGCTCTTATTTACCGTTTATGTTACAATGTGCTAAAATAGCTGAGTACAAGAAATTACCCACGGCTTTGGCTGTTTTAATTCTTTGTCCGGGCCCATTGACTTTTAGCAAAAATACGGCAACCAATTAAGGGGAAGACGATACGCATCGAAAACAGCGAAAAATGGAGTGTGTAAGAATCAGCAGTGGCGTCGCTAAGGGGGTTAGAATGTTCCGTGTGAAATTCGGGTCTGCCGAGTTTAAGAATGGATGGAGCAATCACGAAAGTGGTATTAGAATACTACATTCGTATTCCGGGCACGACGAGTCCTCCGGGGTATTCCTTCAGTCAAAGGTGACAGAGAATTACATGACATTTCAACAGCCTGACAAGGAACCTTGCCAAGAACGGCCAAAATATCGCTGCCAAAGCATCGTAGCTGAAGTATCCATTGTTGAGCCTATGTTTTCCAGCCAGCTTGGGCTGAAGGAGTATTTATCCTCGAATTATATTTGATGGAGCTAAACTGTATTTTAGGATTTTGCATTTTTTTCATCGAGGCTTTAGTCATGACGTTCAGAAAGGATTTTGCATTTTTTCATCGAGGCTTTAGTAATGACGCTCATTTCTCCGCACACCATCTAGGAAGAAGATTTTTTTAGACCCGATTAGTCCCTTTTCTTTCTTTTTTGTAAATATTTATTTTATGATCTCGTGCATTTACTTCATTATTGAAAGCTCATTGTATTTTTTCCTTTTCTTTGTCTATACTCTACTATTTTCCTCTTCTTAAGTGCGTAAATAAAATTTCATCATCATTATCAAAGTGTGCTGCTTCCTGCTTGCACGACAACCCAAAAGTCTGAATTTGAAAACAAGCCTGCATTTGCATGATTAAGGGTGATTAGCGCCGGATTATGTTTCGGCAACGGCTTACCTCTGTGCTTGGTAAATACTTCAAGCACAGAGAGACAGGCGCATAGAGGTACCATAAATCCAAAAGATTAAGTTCATCCGATGAAATCCGTTACCAAACGGAGTAACGCATTTGTATCAGGTTTTCAGGTCTACTTAAGTGAATACGTGATGCATAACTAGAATGTCGTGTCTTTCCATGAAAGGCCGAAATATGGCTAACAAATATAACGGCAAAGTTAATTGCAAAACCAATGCCACCGCTCAACGCGTCGAATAGCTGCGACAATATGCGTGATGTCTGAGGTCAAAGGGTCTAGGAAATAGTCAATCTTCGTAGAGAAAAAAAAAATGAATCCTGTTACGCTCGATGGCAAATATCGTGTGAAGGAGAAAACAATGGATCGGGGGAATGCGAAAGAAAAATGGGCCACTACAGTATTTTTTTTAAGCTCTGCTTTTCGTTTGAGTACCAAGAAAAAATCTCCAATCAAACTGGAAGAAGTTCCCAAAATAAAAATACTGGCATTAGTTTACTCTGCCTATTATACAGGAAAGGATACTGGAACGAAAGGGTAGTCTACTGTTACTTTTCTGTTTCTTCTTTTCCTCCAAGAAACCCGGGTCTGATTCCCCTTGAGCAGAACTTTTTCTATCAGCAAATAAAGAGAACTTCTTATCATTCACGTTAGGTAATGTTCAAGGTATGAAGCGCCTAAAAAAACATTTCCTGACTGACCACCATTGATAAAATTTTACTACATTTGTTTAGTTGATTGGTTGATTTTGGTACGACGGCATGGTTTCCCACTTACTGTTTTTTTTTTCTCTTTGCTTTCTTCCTTCATTTCTTTTTGTTCTTCCTTTTTCAGCTTTCTTCTCTTTTTTGAAAAGTACCGTATGTGAAAATGAATGTAAAGTGATGGTTTTTTGTAGTGCCTCCACAGGCCCATTCGGGTTTTCTTGCAGTCAGAAGTACCAATCAATCAATATTTTATTTCCGCCAAAGATAGCGAGCAAAAAGAAATTAATAAACACTGACAAATTTCGGCTAAAACACTATAACTCATGAACTGCCAAAAGATAGCCTAACTACACTGCCGAAAATACTTAAAACTTATCCGCAATTTAATTACAGTTTAAACGTCCCATCCTCGCGGCTATCTTCAATTCCGTCGCCCTACCTCACATCCTGTATACTGCACCCTTCTGGAGACTTTTCACCAAAACAGACAAAAAACAAGTCCGGTCAACATTCTAAAGTTTTGCCAAATATATATTGCGCCTCCCCCCTTGGACGAGAAACTCTAAAATTTCCAGTCGTTATCAAATTAGTGATCCACTAACAGCAGTGGAGAAACAAATAGAAACATACAGCCAAAATATTGATCACGACTGGAAATCCCTCTTGCTTTAGTTGTATAGTAAAAGTTATACTGTGTATTTTGTAAGTTACTTTCTTTCGTGTTTTCCTTTCTTTTTTTCCTTATTATTTACTCCGTCTTTGTGTTTTGTGTTTATTTTGACGGGTTATAAATAAAATCATCATCATCATCATCAATCATAACTGACAAATTGAAAAAAAAAAAATAAAAAAAATATCATTCACGAAAAAACCTGCACAGGCTATGTTGGAGACATGAAAAATTTGATACAGCCGGTTGAAGTTTTTTATTCATTATGTATAAAGGATGTTAAGAGGGTTACAAAAGGTGTGTTCATGTAGTTTAGCATGTAAAAGTTGGTTTGTATAGTAAAGAGTATTACAAAAAAAAAAAAAATTAGCAGGGCCAATGAGCCAAGAGGAGCGGCCAGCAGGGTGTACGCGCAACTACTACTGCCCGTTTGACTCCTGAACTTACACTATTGCATTTACTCCACGGCAGTATCTTTCCCACATGGATCGAAACCGAGGCTGGCCACCGATGTCCCACAGCTTGATTGTAACGTTGCCTTTCGTAATCTTCCTCATATTGAACCCAACGGTAGGTATCATGTCTTCACTGAACTGTCCAGACTAAAAGGAAATAGTAATGATATGATATGGTATATATTTGCACAAAAAGCCCGAGGGCCATGGCACTGCAATACGAAACAAGACCAAAGGTGTCGATGGGATCCCAAAAATCTAAGATTTGATCCAAGCAATTCGGTCTTGTCTTCGCCAGGCTAATCATCAGAGAAAACCGAGTTCAGATATTATATCTACCTATCTATACCTCTATAAGCCATATCTACTTTGACGATATTGACCGAAACTTCCTGCTTTACTACTGCCAAATTTGCGGTTTCGCCCGAATTCCGAGCGAACTACTAGTCCAGCAAAAAAAGAAAAATTCAGAAACGAAGCCGGCGTATCTCCTTATCCCTATAAAGAAATCTAATCAACTTTAAATAAAATTTTGACTTAAAAAAAATTCGGGTACAACCGGATGCCGGACTAATTATATTTCCGGGTAAAAAATGATCATTATATACAGACTCAGCGTCTCTTCTTACCCCTAAATATATCATCTAATCAACTTCAGATAAAGCTTTTACTTTTAACATATTTTCCGGTTTTGGCCGGATTACAGGCGAACTAATTGTCCGGCGAGAAAATGGTTTTCACCATCGGGTTCAGCATGTCTTCTTACCCATAAATCAAACATTTAATCAACTTCAAATGAAACTTTTACTTTTAACCAGATCTCCGGTTTTTGCCGGATTCCGGACGAACTACTTGTCCAGCGAGAAAATGGTTTTCACCATCTTGCTCAGCATGTCTTCTTACCCCTAAATCAAACATTTAATCAACTTCAAATGAAACTTTTACTTTTAACAAACTTTCCGGTTTTTGCCGGATTCCGGACGAACTACTTGTCTGGCGAGAAAATGATTGTCACTATCGTGCTCAGCATGTCTTCTTACCCTATAATCGACTATCACATTAGCTGTTTAAAAATATTTTGTTTGTCCCTTAAACTGAACCCCCTCCCCCACCCCCAAATATAGGGCTACAGAGCCCATCTACGAACTCGACCTTACCCTTGACCCAAACAATCCTCATACCAAGTTTCATCAAAATATCTCATTCCCTTCTGGAGTTATCGTGCTTACAGACGGACGGACGGACGGACAACTTTTGCGATGTCATAGGTATCCCTCCACTTACGTTTTGGGATCCCAAAAACAACAGAACAATACATTAACCTAAATAAATGCATTATCTATTCGCCGAATTCCAACTAAATAAACCTTTCTCGATGCTTCATCGAAAGCTTAAGGGATCTTCCCATCTGGCGAACTCCCATAAAGCATTCATCCTGTATTACTCTAACCATCCACTCGGCACTCCTCACCATACACTCCTTTTCCAAACACTTCTTCTCTCAACCCATCCAATTCATTACATTCACACATCCGGTGCACCACATTCTCAAACATATCCACACTAATGGGGCAGTAGTAAGGACCAATCCGACTTAACACTCTTCCCACATACCTCTTTCTATCCCTTAGCGGTAAACAATCAGCCCATTTGGCCTGCTGGATAACTGTAACTGTGTTTATAATACTAATAATTATCTAATTATCTTCAATGAAACATAATGACAGTAAATGCTCAGAAAAAGTTTTCTGGTCAGGACAGGCATCAGGATGTGGGTAGGGGGGGGGGCACAGTAATTTTATATCTAGAGGTACAGCATAAAACCCCAGGAGTATCCTCGGACAGCCAAGATAAATTATATGGATGACAGAATTTTAACAGCCCCCTAAAACATGGCGTGGATTTGAAAGCCGCCTCCTCTTTATAGACATTAACGTCGTTTAGCCAGCATTGGTGTTGCTCCTCCGTGTTTCATGATCAGAGGCAATTAGCCAGTTATTTTCTACTATCTAGCCTACTGGATTTGTTTGTTTTAGATGTGATGATTGAATGTGATGATTGGTACCAGTGGGGGACTAGTGCACTTTAAACATTAAATGAGCCTACTATTACTAGTTAACACCTGACAACTATTGTCAATATTACATATGCTTACTTTTGCTACACATACATTCAGGCTAGGCTTCATAAAAATAAACAAAAATAAAAATGCCATATAATTTTCAAGAGCCAACTATTCAATCGGTGCTGCTGCAGAGACAACAATAAAGTTTAGTGCTTACTGCAATGACATTCACGAAAGTTGTTTTCCCTGAGTATTGAAGCCCAACTAATGTCAGTTCCATTTCTTCTTTCCAAAATAGGCTCTTGAACCAGTCCAAAATCCTGTTTACCATTGCCAACATCTTGCCTAAAATAAAGACATGTTACAATACTGTTGTATGAAAGGGACAAGAAACTACTGGTAATTGTGTAGCAAGCTGACCAGGACAAGGGTGCAAGCCCTCAAAAGACCAAGTGTGATTCAGTATTATTATTTTAGCAGTCTGACAAGGTCTGTGACCCTCGAAGTGGTGGCACACCTCAGAGAATAACTGGAATAATAGTTGACGACTGACTGTCAATTCATTTAATTAACCTTCTTATCTTAGTTTATGTATAAGCAATAGTAGCAATACCCTAAGAATATAAGACTCTTCAGCCCCTTCCCCCAACTTAATTTATAGACCTGTTATAATGTGCCAGTGTTGCCTAATTCAATTTAAACAAATAATCTCATACTAACAAAAACACTGTGACCCTTTAGGTAAAGAGGTACATGAGATAAAGTGTCAGCCACCCACAGGCCAGTTCTCCATATATTTTTGAAATGCATTCTGTGACAGTTCTCCTTGTGTTGCTACTCCACAATAGCCTCCAAACCATGAAAATCGACAGCGAAAAGGGACAACAGAACCCATCAACTAAAAGTTTATCTTTCTTTACCTTATGCTGTTTGCTCATGAGCTTCAAAGAGCTCAGGTGACTGAAAATCTCAGCCCATTTCCTTTTATCCAGGAGGACATGAGGGCTTAAAGGGCACCAGACCCCAGCGATCTCCAAAGATCCACAAAATTTGGCCCTCTGAACCTAGTTGCCCATGACACTCATATATCCTGAGATTTATACATTACGATCGTTGTCGTGAATCCTAGCAGTTCTCAAGTCAAATTACAACCACAAAAAAGTAGGCATATGCTTCTTTGAGCATTTCTCAAAAATTATGACTAGCTTGGTTTAATTTTCTCTTTAAAACAGCAAAATGGGAATAATAGATTAAAAGGTTAGTGTCAGTATTTTAGCCAAGTATTTCAGCTTTCTTTTGATACATGAATGAGATGAAACTAGTCCCTGTGATACATTGTTAATTTTTGTTAGTTACTTTTCTTCTGCTGGGATAATCTGGACAGCTTTGAAAGAAATAAAAAGTTGCAATAACTTATATCTTAAACTAGCTATCAGAGGCAGTCCGAGGAGGGCTAAAAAACTGAGTTAAAGAGAGCAAAAGATTAAAAAAAAAATATCACAAGGCTTAACTTTGACTTTACTGTACTGAAATTGTTTCTTTAACCATTAACGTCTAAATTTCATCATAGTATTTGCCATGTTCAAGGTTTGGGGACAATATCGTACACTTCACTTCAACAACAATTTAGTGGTACTAAGGTGCTATAGCCGTTGTTTTTGAGGTCTGTAACTGAAACTGTTTTTCCCCAGCTATTGGTTAAGCTCAACCCTATAACTGTTATGCAGTTACCGAGCAGTCTAGTACACTAGCCCCTTTTCATGCATGGTGCTCAAATGTCTAGCACCATGCCTGGGTGCTAGACCTTCAAGCACTGTACCTTGGGTTTCATGCATGGTGCATGGATTTAGGTATACAGTGCATGCATGAAAAAGACAGTTTCTGTCATCACAACTGAGCACCAGCTCGGACAGGGCAGAAATTTCTACCATGAATTAGAGACTTCAATGACAATCCTTATCGAATTTTTCACAACAAAAACAAAAGGGCTCGACTGATGATGGAGATACAAAACCTAACAGCACCCTATCTATTCTCCATGTAGAGTGCCCCAGAGCCAATATTCTGGTTGGCTGCTAGGTAGAAAAATCTGAGGCACAGGACACTTTGCATGCAAAACCCTTGACTATGTAGAAAAGGAAATGAGGTTTTCACGTCTGTCATCAGCCGAGCAATGTCGTTTTTGTTATGAAAAACTTGATAAGGATTGTCTTTGATTTCTCTAATTCATGGTAATAATTTCAGCCCTGTCCGAGCCGGTGCTCAGTTGTGATGACAGAAACTGTGTTTTTCATGCTTGCACTGTATACTGAAATCCATGCACCATGCATGAAATCCAAGGTACAGTGCTTGAACGTCTAGCACCCAGGCATGGTGCTAGACATTTGAGCAACGTGCCTGAAAAGGGGCTAGTGTACTAGACTGTTACCGAGCTTCCAACTCTGTAGCTAGGTCTGTAACAGCACCAAACTAAGTATCAAGACAACAAATAAGCACTCATTATATCTTGGAGAAGTCTTAGATAGAAAAAATATAGCTTTTTACTTTCAATTAGCCTAGATTATAAAGAGGTATGTCATTGATTTTATAGCTTGATGTATAGTTTTTTGTTGGCCAAGATGAGAATTGTTGTTTTTGTTCCAGTTATTCCTTAGCTTGTTAAATAGCTAGCAAAAACAACAAAAAGAGATATCTACCAGCTGTTAGTTGCATTTTTTTCAACTTTTCACTCGCCTTTTTAACGGCCTTTTACTTTTTGGGGTTTTCGTAAAATGATCCTAAGCACTGTTTGACAATTTCCCGTTTTTGTCAAAAAGGCAAACGCTGACTTTCACCTTTTCCCTCGGCTTTTTTGTAAAAAGGCAAACTTGATAGCCGCTTGATAGGTGACCAAGTTATGCTCTCTTTTTGGCTTTTGCTTCGCGATTTTGATCAGTTTACCCCAAAATCCAACAAAAGATGGATTTGAGTCAAAATCATTAGCAGTTTTTGAAGACTATCCCGGATATTAAAGATGAACAGTTTATAGTACAAATAAAATACAAGTAGAATACTAAAATGGCATTTGTCAAGATTGTGTTTTCATCCAAGAAAAGAGAGAAGTCCTTAGTAGAAACGGTGACTTGCAATAATGCTCAAAAAGGCCTGAAAAATGCTAAAAGCTAAAGCCGAATAGGGAAAGCAAAAAGTCGAACAAAAACGCAACTATTGAGTGTAACTGTCACTAATGACTAACTAAAAGTAATACTTTTTACTTTTGTTTATTTGGGTTCCTTTCTTTGCAAGAAGTTATAGCTGTCAAAGAAACTGTGTTTGGACTAAAAACGTAAGTCGCAGAAACGCTACCTACGAAATCTTTCAAGTCTGTGTGGCGGTCGTTTTAAAGTTCGAGAATGTGTTTAAAGCTCTAACGATTATTAACAGATTAAGAGTTGTTTTTCTTAAACTTACATTAAAAATCGATTTCTATGCCCACGGCTGATGACAAACTCGTAACATGGCTGTATCTTTTGCATGCCTGAAAGAGCTTCACTCTCTGAGCTTGCCTAATCAAGCAAATGTTTACTCATTGGCCATTTTGAATGGATTTTTGAATGTGAAACCTTGTGGGACGAAGCTTAGGGACTTTGATCAGACACTAGTAAGGGATAAGGCTAATATCATTGTGGCTTCTCTTAGAAAGCCTGTGTATCTTTTCAACTTCAACTCCTCGGCAAGTGATTCAGGAGAACCAAGACCAGTTCAGCATGAAATTCCCTTCACATACATTCCTCATCAAGCAGAAATCATTGCTTTGGATGCATTTCACAAGACCTCAAATGGAAATATGCTAAGCACAATAGTGATTGGAATTGCAATAATCAAAGTAAGTTAGTTGCAGGCATATGTTTAAGGTATCAAAATTCTGCATATATTATATCAGAATTTTTATATCAACATAATATCAAAATTCTGGCAGATATTTTTTTTTCTTTTCTTATACTCGATTGGACAGCATTAGCTGCTTTTTGCTATCATCCAGTTTACCGACCTACAAGATTTCCCGCTATTAGCCATTTTCTTCCTTCAGTGAACCAGCTGTGAACGGACCTAAGTTCTTGTAAGCTGTTTTTTTTGCTCTGTTTGCCAGTCGCTTAACAGACTTGTGGACTGAGGCCTCCCACCTCCGACCAATCCACTACGCTCTTGGCACAGAGCAAATTCAAATTCTCATGGAGATAGGTCAAACTCAGTTGAACCAACCGGCAAGACGAAAAAATTGTCAATAGTGGCAAATAGGTAAGTTAACCGACCTGTGGGGAAAAGGCAAAAAATGCAGCTATTGCCTTTGCTTTGCAGCTTCATGAGTTAGATGAGGAAGTGAGCACTAGGTGTGAAAGAGCAAATTAATATTGCATGTTTTCTTTGCATGTCCTAGAATTTTGTTTTTCTATGTAAATTAATCATTTCTGGCTTGGAAGTGGCATCCCTTTGTTTTAATCTTCAAAGTGGAATAAACATTTTGGACAGCTGTTAAGCATTCACCAATGGTAAAGTACTTTGACATGCCTTTAGTCGCGAACAAATGCAATCCAGTTGTCCAAATAGAGTCTGTGACGTGCCTTCTACTTTGTTATGTACCACCTACTGGTAACAAGTGGCATATGAGCTCATAGCTGTTGTTTTCACAGGCATTAAGTTCCTTGTGATCACTACAGGTCAGATACAACAAATTGTGACAGTTGGGCCAGGTCTACTTTAATTTTACTGAACAGGTTCGTTCAGCTTTTGATTCTTTTAGTCCGATGAAACTGGATGCACCTCTCAGTATCTAAATGTGTATTCAGATTATGACATGGTTGACCGTGAAGCCAAATTGGAATCTTTGGCTCTCAACTGCTTTTCGATTCAGCTTGGCTTCATTCCTTACCAACTGTATCACTGCGATATTATCAACCTAGATGGAGAATCTGAGGTAAGGCCATCAAAGGAATAAATATTCCTTGTGCCCAAGCTGACTTTAAAACATATATTCAAATAATGCATAAAATGGATATGTCAGCTATGAGCTTTGGCAGCGATATTTCGGCCCTTCTTGGCAAGAGTTCTTGTCAGGCTGTCAATCTTCAGGGTCAACTTCTGGGAAGGAAACAAACCTGCAGTAAATAATTGGAGCTTCTGCCGACTATAAATATCTTATTCGGGCAAATAACTTTTAAATAACACTGCCAAATATCGCTGCCAAAGCATCGTAGCTGACATATCTGTTTTATGATTATTTGAATTTACATCAAAGGATCTTCTCCTATATTCGATTGCGTTTGATAAGATTGGTAATAGCTGGTTGCGTAGTCTATGCATAGGCCTACCAGAAGCAGGGGATCTGTTGTCGAAGTTCATATTTGTGGCTTTTATTTTGTTTGAGTCCGAGCGCCGTCACCTTGACAATATAATAGCCACATTTATAACGTTTCTTTTCGATTGATCCAAGATAGTTGCTGCTTTAACCACTTCAAAAAATTTCACGCAACTAATCGCTGTTTACACTCTCACTCCGGGCACCTTTATCGTTAGCAAAAAAAAAAAAAAATCGCGTACGGTAATGGATCTCCCGAACATTAAGCTTGCCGAAACAATAAATGAAACTGGAATGCATGCCAGGACGAAGCCAAACACGGTAAAACCAAAAGTGATAATGTGTAGCAAAAATAAAATCTCGGGGAATTGGAATTTCGGAATTTGTTGAATGATTAAAAAAAAAATTAGAGGGTGTCAGTAAAGGCCGTATCCAGGGGGGGGGGGGGCAACCCCCTAACCAAAATACAAAAATAATCATTTCTATAGGCTTTTCCCTCTGATCTATGGGTTTTTATGGCACTTGAGCTTACTCAAGTGCCATATAGCGATTGTTATTTCTGTCCGTCAGTCGGTCTGTCGGTCTGTCGGTCCCGGTTTTGCTAGTTCGGGCACTTCCAGATAAGCTAGGACGATGAAACTTGGCAAGCATATCAAGAACTGGACCAGATTAAATTAGAAATTGTCGCTTCCTCGATCCGACCATCTGGAGGGGAGTGGAGGGAGGGGGAATCCGGAAAAAATAGGAAAAATGAGATATTTTTAGCTTACGAACGGGTGATCGGATCTTAATGAAACTTAATACATGGAAGGACTTCGTGTCTCAGACCCTCCATTTTAAATCCAGACCGGATCCGGTGACACTGGGGGGAGTTAGAGGGGGAAACCGGAAATCTTGGAAAACACTTAGAGTGGAGGGATCCGAATGAAACTTGGTGGAAAGTACAAGCAAAGGTCCTAGATACGTGACTGATATAACCGGAACGGATCCGCTCACTTTGGGGGAGTTGGGGGGGGGGAGAAGTCCGAATTTGTAGTGATCCCGCGAGTTCCGTGCTTCCTGATGTGCTGGGACGATGGAAATTGACAGGCATGTCTGGGACCCGACCAGCTTAAATAGGAAATCATCAATTCCCCGATTCGACCATCTGGGGGGGGGGGAGTGGAGGGAGGGTGAAGCCAAAATTTGAGGTATTTTTAGCTTGCGAACGGGTGATCGGATCTTGTTGAAAATTGATATTTAGGATGACCTCGTGTCTCAGACACCTCACTTTAAATCCGGGCCGGATCCGATGACACTGGGGGGAGTTGGAGGAGGGAACCGGAAATTTTGAGAAACGCTTAAAGTGGAGGGATCGGGATGAAACTTGGTGGGAAAAACAAGCACAGGTCCTAGAAACGTCATTGACATAACCGGACCGGATCAGGGCACTGTGGGGGAGTTGGGGTGGGGAACCGGAAATTTTGAGAAACGCTTAAAGTGGAGGGATCGGGATGAAACTTGGTGGGAAAAACAAGCACAGGTCCTAGACACGTCATTGACATAACCGGACCGGATCAGGGCACTGTGGGGGAGTTGGGCTGGGGGTCCGGATTTCTAGCGATCCCGCGAGTTTGGCATACTTCCTGGTGTCCTAGGGCGATGAAACTTGGCAGGTATGTCAAGGATCCGAACAGATTGACTTGAGAACAGCCATTTCCCCGACCCGACCATCGTGGGGGGAGTGGGTAGATGGGGAGTCCGGAATCTAGTGGCGTGCATAACTTTTGAACGGGTGATCGGATCTTGATGAAAATTGATATTTAGGATGACCTTGTGTCTCAGACACCTCACTTTAAATCCGGGCCGGATCCGATGACACTGGGGGGAGTTGGAGGAGGGAACCGGAAATTTTGAGAAACGCTTAAAGTAGAGGGATCGGGATGAAACTTGGTGGGAAAAACAAGCACAGGTCCTAGAAACGTCATTGACATAACCGGACCGGATCAGGGCACTGTGGGGGAGTTGGGGTGGGGAACCGGAAATTTTGAGAAACGCTTAAAGTGGAGGGATCGGGATGAAACTTGGTGGGAAAAACAAGCACAGGTCCTAGACACGTCATTGACATAACCGGACCGGATCAGGGCACTGTGGGGGAGTTGGGCTGGGGGTCCGGATTTCTAGCGATCCCGCGAGTTCGGCATACTTCCTGGTGTCCTAGGGCGATGAAACTTGGCAGGTATGTCAAGGATCCGAACAGATTGACTTGAGAACAGCCATTTCCCCGACCCGACCATCGTGGGGGGAGTGGGTGGATGGGGAGTCCGGAATCTAGTGGCGTGCATAACTTTTGAACGGGTGATCGGATCTTGATGAAAATTGATATTTAGGATGACCTTGTGTCTCAGACACCTCACTTCAAATCCGGGCCGGATCCGATGACACTGGGGGGAGTTGGAGGAGGTAACCGGAAATTTTGAGAAACGCTTAAAGTGGAGGGATCGGGATGAAACTTGGTGGGAAAAACAAGCACAGGTCCTAGACACGTCATTGACATAACCGGACCGGATCCGATGACACTGGGAGGAGTTGGAGGAGGGAACCGGAAATTTTGAGAAACGCTTAAAGTGGAGGGATCGGGATGAAACTTGGTGGGAAAAACAAGCAAAGGTCCTCGACACGTCATTGACATAACCGGACCGGATCAGGGCACTGTGGGGGAGTTGGGGTGGGGGTCCGGATTTCTAGCGATCCCGCGAGTTCGGCATACTTCCTGATGTCCTAGGGCGATGAAACTTGGCAGGTATGTCAGGGATCCGAACAGATTGACTTGAGAACAGCCGTTTCCCCGACCCGACCATCGTGGGGGGAGTGGGTGGATGGGGAGTCCGGAATCTAGTGGCGTGCATAACTTTTGAACGGGTGATCGGATTTGAATGAAACTTGTCTGGTGAGCTATCGCCTCGGACGTTCAGTGTCACGTCCGAGTCGGGTCCGATACCTGTGGGGATGGGGGGGGGTGGAAAACTCAAGAAACTCTAAAAGTAGAGGGATTGGGACGAAACTTAATGGATGGAACAAGCATTAGGCCTAGATGAAATTGACGGAGCCAGATGGTTTCGGGGCTCTGTGGGGGGAGTTGGAGAGGGTTTCCTGGAATTCCGGTAGTCGTGAGTTAGAATAGTTCCAGATGTAAAACGACAACGAAACTTTGCAGGCATATTAGCGACCCGAATTATCTTGACTTAAAAACCTGACACAACGTACCCCCGGAAACTTCCGTTCCTAGATCCGAGCATTTTCGGGGGAGCAAGAGAAGAGAAATATGGACTTCTATAAATTGCAAACGAGTGGTCTGATTCGAGTGAAACTTCATGGGTGATACGAATCGATGGCCTCGACATGTAAAACATGTGTTCGAACCATATGCGACCACGATTATGGGAATTGGGGGTGGGGGGACTTTTGACATGCACAAAAACCAAACGGATGGACCGAATGAGATGCAATTCGACAGTGCCGAGTTTATGCGGCCTAGATTTGTTATTTGGCGTCTGGGCCGGATTCGGCCAAGGTAGGGGGGGGGGGGGGTACTGGAAACTTGCAGATAGGCTATGCTCCAATTTCAGTCAAACTTGATGAGGGAATTAAGAGATTGGGCCCGAACCGGCTGCGACAACGTTGGTGGGAAGGGGGGGGGGGGTACCGGAACTTTCCAAAAATGCTCAGATTCGAGTGAAACTTGGTAGATGGTATAAACGAAGATGCTTTAGGTGGTCGATTTTTTTTTATTCCGAACCCGATTCGGCCACGGTAGGTGGAAATAGAGTGAGTACCGGAAATCGTGTAGCACGTCTAGGGATCAAACAAATGGATTTATTGGGATGAATGTTTGAATAGTCATGTGCATTTGCAATCGAGACGATGCCGGAACTGCTCAGAAATGAGTGAAACTAAATATCCTATTTCTATTTCCGAACCGCCTTTTTGGATGGTGGGTGTATTTTGTGACGTTTTCATCTACTTTCTTGTACAGCCTACTCGTACAAGTGCCATATGAGCTCGTAGCTCTTGTTTCTTTACTTTTTTGTCCGACAGCAGGCAGACCCCCCCCCCCCCCCCCCGAAATAAATTAATGGATACGGGCCTGGTGTCAGTAAAACATTATCAGTGTGACTGAAAACATAGATTAATTTTTATAATAAATTCTCTTGCTACGGCTTAGGTGTTATTGCCTCTCCAGTTCTCGTATTTTCTTTTCTTTTGAGTCGCTATCTTATATTTACTTATTTTTGCATCGGCTTCGCTATTCCTCACTGGAAATGAGCAGTAAGTAGGTTATTTTTTTAGATTGTGTGGCTTATCAGTGGAAGTGACAATCGTATTCACCTGTTCGTCGAGAATCAAGATGATCACATATTCGGTGAGCAGAACTTAACATCACTGTTCCCTGAGCTTGACCGAGACTTCCCTAGCATTGTCTTGAAGATGGATGTCACGTACGACGAGGGAAAGCAAAGGTAAAAGACGCTGTATATTGGCTCGCTCGAAACCATGCACAACACAACTGTAGCTGCGTTCTTTATCACGGGAGTTCTCACCGGTGGTCTCCTGTTTTTCTTATAAGCCGTTTTTGCATCCACCGGTGACTACTCACCAGTCTTGTAACCCGTTTTTGAACTAACTGGTGTCCGGTTTTTACCTCACAGATGTGGACTAACCAGAACTTGCTCGGGAGCCCGGCTTCAGCGAGGAGTTAGCAAGTTTCAACTCACTGGTGAACCATAAAACGTGTTATAAGAGAAGAACCGGACACTGGTGACAAAACACCAGAGACAGTCCGGAGTGCAACGAAGCCAGCTTGTTTAGCAGATCACCGTTTCGCCCTCGTTGCAATACAGCCTCTCTTACTCTCAGTTCTGGTACGGCTTCCGATCAAACTTGTCCATTTCGCCCTGCTCCGAATACTCTTGATGACTAACTCTTCCTACCAATGAAGAGTTGCTGTGTGCCTAGCGAAGGTCCAGGCATGTCGTGTCAACAAACATTGTTGATTGGTTTACATAGGATTTGCGTCGATTTTGAGGATTACTTTTGGGCCATTTTTCGTTCTTCCCTAGGATTATTGACGTGTTTCAGTTGCAGCTCCCGACCCAAATGACTTTAATAAGTTTACTCCCTGGACAATCATCCCTATAACACTTCAGTTCCTCCCAGACACACGATATTGTTTCCAAGCCCAACCCCTCCGTCACTGCAATCTGCACATTGAATCATGTTCTAGTGCTTCATTCTTGGGTTTTGGTTATTGGAGTTCTGACACCTTGTACATGGCTATCGTCCAAGAAATAAAATCGCCATAGAGGTCTAGCATGGCAACTTAAAGGACCCCTCTTTCTTTTCACTATTTCACACTCCCAGTGGCGACCTATATCTTATTTATTTATTTATTCATTTATTTCCCTCAGAACTGAGGAGTACAAAATAATGTATAAAAAGAGCTATGCCTAAACCATCTGGTCCATTCATTAACACATAAATACTATAAAAAATAGACACGATGTCGACAATTAAGTTACAATTATGTACGCACTATTTTATTCACTTGTTAAAAAATGGGTACAGGTTGTGGGTTTGGAGGGCTACCAAACCTTTTTTATAGAAGTTGGTCATCTTTTTCCTCAAAATTAGAACTGGGTCTTTTACTTTAAAATTGGAAACCAACTGTGAATTACTGAAAGAAATGGGGAACCCGAGGAGAAATTTGGAAAATTTGAAATATGAAATTTTAATAGCAGATACGTCGCAAATTCGAAAATTTTCTACGATTGTTGCAGCAAAAAGAACATGAGGTAAAGCAACAGCGGTGAACAATGACCCGAGGATGTCTTTCCTGTATCGCCCACGAAAACGAATTAAGAGGCCAAATGCCTTGCGAATTCTTTCTTGTATATGGTTGACAATTATAGACTGAGAAACCTTAGCTGACGATGCATATGGGATCCCTAAGTACGTCACTATATCACATGCTGAAAAAATAATCCCATTACCGCAATCAAGACATTCATTTCCGTCCACGGTGCTATTTACCACAAAAAACTGGCATTTACCAGCACTAACGGAAAGACCCTTTGCTGACAGAGAAGTGGCAAGACGGTTAAAATTCTCAGCCAACGCAGCTTTTGATTTACTCAGTAAAATTATGTCGTCGGCAAAAGCTAGGTAAGAAACATCTCGAAAAGCCGAAATCAGGGATATTCGGATTGACCGGAGACGCTCTGCTAGGCTAACATTAAATATATAAGGAGATAAAATACCACCTTGTCTCACCCCTCTGCCTACTGGCAAATAAGAAGAAAAGAGAAGAGAACCCAAAGATACCCTAACCGACAGCCGGCTATACCAAGAACGCAAAACACGACAAATAGAGAGTGGAATACCCCTAGAAAGAAGAGCCAGGATTGCTGAAGCGTGAGATAAGTTATCAAACGCTCCTTTTATGTCAATTAAAAGAGCGTATAAAGTTTCATTCTTATTTCTAGATTCAAGTATTATTTTTGAATATGCAGCGTGGGCATGATCACAACCCATACCTTTCTTAAACCCAACTTGGTTTTCACCAACATCAAGGTTTTCAAAAAGACGTTTAATACAAAGTTCAAACAATTTACCGAATATTGACCCACGGGTGATTGGCCGGTAAGAATCACACAAAACTAAATTTCGCTTTCCACTTTTGGGAATGGGGGTGATAGTACCAAGCTGGAAAGAAGACGGAACACAACCAACCACCAGCATCAAATTAAAAAAACACTGGACAATCAAAAAGAAACTCGGAGGACAATCAAAAAGAAATATCGTCTGCTGCTCTCTCCTCTTAAAGCGTAACTGAAAAGCCAGCTTGTTTATGTGTCATTTAATCTAATACACTGAATTATTTGGATTCTGCAAAGGGATTTTTTTTTATTTTCCGCTATCTGCTCTAGTTATGACGTTCAGAATATCTGCGGCCGTCCCCACAACGAAAATTCTACTATGACGCGGGAAATTTTAATCTCAACACAAACGCGTCGTCCCCCCCCCCCCCCATGCTCCAGAGAATCTACTCTCAGTCGTATGTTTTGAGCTTGTCTGTATGACAGTCGTATGTTTTGAGCTTTTCAGAATGAATACAGGCAGTTACCAAACGTGAATTTCACCCACAATTCACATTTTTTAGTCGTATGGCTACGAAGAAATTTCTACTCGTTGTTTTCAGATTCGCAATTGTGTATTCTGGGTTTTCCAGAATGAAAGTCGTATGTTTGAGCTTGCCAGAATGACATCAACCGCGAATTTCGCCTGAAAGCGAAGGGATTTTCAGTCGTAAATTAGAGACGGCCGTAAGTTTTGACCTTGCCAGATAAAGGCAGACACAGCAGTTAGCTAATCATGAACTTCGCCTTGAAATGACCTGTTTCTGGTCGCATTGTTCCACAGAGATTCTAGTAGTATGTTTTAAGCTTGTCAGATTCACAGTTTCGTCTTCTCAGTTTGGACCCCTTTCTTGTCGTATAGAGATTTTCTAGTCGTATATTAGAGACAGTCGTAAGTTTTGAGCTTGCCATAAGGCAGTTAGGTGAATTTTGACAGCAAATGACCTATTTCTGGTCGATAGAGATTTTCTATGTCATTACGTTACGAAATATCGTGCGTTCTGAACTTGTTAGAATGACAGTCTTATGTTTCTAACTTGTCAGAGTGACATAAATGCCATTACCAAATCGTGATTTTCACTCTGTGGCGCTGAAAACTGGCTGATTTTCGAAAATTTCGCCTGCGGCGCGAGGTTTCAACATTTTCGTATCTGGTTTTGTGCAAAAATCATCTGATCTTAAAAAGAAACAGGTATAGTAGTTCGATCGGACTAGTAGTTCGCTCGGAAATCGGCAGGAAGTCTCGGTCAAAATAGATATGGCTTATAGAGGTATATCTGGACTTGGTTTTCTCAGAAGATTAGCGTGGCAAAGACTGGATCTGGCAAAAACAAGACCCAATTCTCTGGATCAAATATTAGATTTTTGGGATCCCATCGAAACTTTAGGTCTTGTTAGGCGAGAGTTGCGAGGATAGTAATAGATAGATAGATAGATAGATAGATAAATCTTTTTATTCGCCAAAAACTGATCATGGCTCACGCCAAATTTGTTCGGTACAGTCATGGTTACAACTTATGAGCACACAAACAATAGGCCTACGTATATACGGCTACAACTGTCATAAATAACATGATAAATTTAAACTAGCAGCTCAGCTTATGCTTCGTTGTACAACTTTGAAAATGAAGGGACAAAACTCTTTGCAAACCTCTGGTGGGCACATTTAATTGGCTGCAACTTTTCAACCGTAGTAGCTACCTTGCGAGGGAGCCTTTTTGACAGCTTTTAAGAAGGGAAAATATTTTTGTGGATCGGGTGATTCAGAGATTTGACACCAAAGTCCATGCAGAGTTTCAGCCTTCGTTCATGTAAGGGGGCGATTTCGAATTTACTTAGCAACTCTTCATAGGAACTCTCGGCCACCTTTGACGCTATGATTAGAGCTCTTTTTGTTAATCTTCTCAATTCTGGCGGTCTGTTCGACCGTGAGGCAATAATGCCAAACCGGGGCTCCGTATTCTAAATTTGGTCGGATAAATGAAATGTAAATCCGGAACAAGTGTTTAGTGTTTAGTCTGTTTTCTTTTCTTTTGTTTTCTTTCTTACTCGTTCCTTCTTTCCCTTATTTCTCTCTCCTTTTATTTAAAGTTGAAACCATAGGTTATTTTTTTCCTCTCCTTTTTTTTTTTTTTTTCTCGTTAAATAGAATGTTAAGTTAGTTGATTCTGTTTGATGTTTAAATTATTATCGGATATTTCTCTGCCTTAGCCAAGCACTACATTTGTGCTTTCCTGGCAGGAATGTAAATAGTGTATTTTTTCCAGGCCCCTCATGTCCAGGCCCCCTGCCTGGACATGAGCTTAAGCATCTGAAGTCCGGCATTCCCTCGCTTTATCATGCTGGTCGTCTGTGCTTCCCATTTTAAATCTTGAGATTTCCATACTTGCACATAGACCTTTTCGAAAGGAGTTGAAAATAACTACAAGTGTGTAAAGTTCCTGCCATAAAGTGTTTAACGAGAGATAACTAGGAGAGTGTTCCACCCTACTTACCATAGTTACTTCGCATGACGTCACAAATTCTGGCTTTTTGCAGTTAAGGCTGGAACGATTTTTCTATTTTCCTGCAGAATATCATGCCACGGGCGAATTCGACCAACCACGTTAGAGAGATGCGTAGTTTCCACGCTTACTACGCTCCCGAGCATGGTAAGCAAATAGTTACTATAATTACTATTTTGAGAAGGTTGGAACGGTCAGCGTAGTAACTTTTTAAGAGGTTGGAACGAAAATAGTAACTAATAGTTGCTATTGTTAGAAGGATGGAACACGCTGTTGGTGGTAACGTCATGTGGGGAGGGATTGTGTTTGACCCAGCCAAGGTAAGGGAATCCAAAACTTTGATACCTGATACCTCGAGTTCTCTGGGCAGTTTACACCCTGGTTTATTTTGTAGCGTGCTGACATTGATCGAGCATATAGACTAATATATATTCTACTCGAGGAGGTATACGGCCTGTGGATGTGAATGTGGAATGCTGTTCGTATTCTTGGCCACGTCTGGGGAGCCACAGCTGTTAAGTATCTACACAGAAGACTATTCCAGCCCTGTGACGTGTGTCAGATTCTTTCGGTCTTTGACCGATCCTTTACAAGTACCAGAGATCCTACGAGGTGAGTTGCTATGCATTCCCATCCTTTTCTCTAGCGGCTATCTAAAGGTCTGTTTAGATATATGAATAATTCTTGGTCTTAGACCTTACCTTAGACCTTCAATCAATCATCAATCATCGTATTATGTATTCCTGAATATCTGTTTCACAACATGATAACATAGGACTGTCAAATTAGATCCCCAGAGCCATCGGTGGCGCATAGGGCGTCGTCTTGTTCGTATACCGCTTATTTTTAATCAGTTGTCAAACATTATACACATTTCCTTATTGCCTTATAAAGTGAATCAGAACTCTGCATAAATGATTCGCTGATCATATGACGAGCCGCTACGGCCGGATTAACGCATCAAAAGTTGTGCACTGTGCTACTGATGACGAAAAGAATACGACATTGTGATTCGGTACATAACCATAAGAAACGGACGCTGAAAGGATACAATGGTGGATTTGCACGCTGGTATTCTTCAGATCCGAACATATTTATGCTATGTTCGTCTTTGGGATCTGAAAGATCCCACTTTGCGAAGTTTGTTCGTCGGTCCGTCTGTATGTCCGTCTGATAGCACGTCCAGTGTCCAAGGAGCGGAAATATTTTGTTCAAACTTGGTTCAAGGTTTATCTGGGTCAAAATAGAGGTTAAGTTCGTAGATGACACCTGTAGCTTTATTTCGGGAGGGGGGAGGAGGGTCTTGAAATTAAGGTCTGAACAAAATATTTGTTCAAGGTAATATGACGGTCGATTTATGGTTAAGTAGACGTGCTGAATCCGTATCTGAAGCTTATCTTCTCGCCGGAAAAGTAGTTCGTCCCGGATCCGGCCAAAACCGGAAGCTCTGTAAAAGTTTAAGTTAATTTTGAATTCGACTACTAGAGCTTCGATACAAGGGTAAAGTTAGACGTCGAATCCATATATGAGCTTTTTGTTGTCGCCGGGCAAGTAGTTTACCGGAAATTCGGTAAAAGCAAAAGTTTATTAAGAAGTCTATTAGATTTTCGATTAGGTCGGTTGTAGTGTCAAATAGGAATATAAAAATACCTTGGATCGGTGTTTTTACTTTGTTGTCCTGCCGAAATGATCTTCAACCGGAATCTGGCAGAAACGGTAATAGGCTTTTCGGTAATATGCACTTACAATTTCTTGAAAAAGCCGTTTGGAAAGTATATACTGGTATAAGCTAACATGCTGACTTGCAATTTCTTGAAAGCCGTTTGGAAAGTCGATCTGGTGTAAGCTAACATGTGTTGGTGGGTTTGTAGGGCGGGTTCCAGTCTAGTGGTGAGTCATGGAACTATTAATATTTATTTATGTGTCAAATAGGTTTGTTCTGTATTCTACCGGGTTTTTGTCAATCGGCCTTGTGTCCCCGGCTTGACCCTCTATTTGCTATAATATTTTACAGAAGTGTAATTAAAACCTTGAACCTGGACCGATCTATCTCTATCTTTTTTGCCTGGTCGAAAAACCG
Source organism: Branchinecta lynchi (assembly GCA_023053575.1). Classification (NCBI taxonomy): domain Eukaryota; kingdom Metazoa; phylum Arthropoda; class Branchiopoda; order Anostraca; family Branchinectidae; genus Branchinecta; species Branchinecta lynchi. The sequence continues at coordinate 2,058,867 of JAKZAP010000005.1, forward strand.
GAAATTCAATAGGTCTTGTGTTATGTCTTTATCTGATGTTTGAATTTGGATCTGGTCTTTATCTGACGTTTTGAATTTGGATCTAGTTGTCAAAAGACATCCGGCTTCGTTTTCCTATCAATAGTTCGGTCGCACTCCGTCGGAACTCGGAATTTGGCTAAAATGGTAAATTGATCAGTTGTTCGTTTTGGAATTGGGAAAAAATACGATTCGTCCATCTATCTGCTTCGCATCCGAGCTAGGGTACGAAGAGAATCTGATCTTCAAACAACATTGATATTTCGGTCGTAATATGTGCTGGACGCGAGATTAGAGAGATAATGTAACCTATATGGTTAAGGGGTTGATTTATTCTAAATTACGTCACGGGATCAGGTGAATAACATGTTAACGCGATCGCTAGACCCGATTGTCTGGATGAAGAAGTCTAGTAAATAATATAGATGGCACTTTACGCAAGGGACTTGTACCGTGACCAATACCATACATTTTTATGGTAGTGGTCACGGTACAAGTCCCGTGTGTAAAGTGCCATCTGTATTATTAATTTCCGTGACATGGGGATGTAGACTGGTTAGATGAATTTGCCTTTAGGCGGGATCACTGTTCCTATGGTCGGCTTCTACCAGACTATTGTATTGGTTTGCGCCCCTCAGTAGCTCAGTTGGTAGAGCGCCTGTCTTGTAAACAGGAGGCCTGGGTTCAAATCCCGGCTGAGAAGCATTTTTGTCTATCAGTTCACTACTTAATATTATTGGGATCCCGTGGAAACCTTTGGTCTTGTTTTGAAAGAAATATGTAAGGGATTACTTAATAAAAAGCAAAGAAAATACAGAAGTAGAAATAGGCCTTAACCTGAATTAAACAATCCCATACAAGTTCTAGCTTTTAACGTGTTTCAATCCCCCAAGAATGTCAATCCTAGAACGCCAATTAAATGAAACACCGTCTTCCAAATAGAGAATACTACAAATGCGCCGCCGGCGAAATTTTGTGTAAAACTAATTTTAATGCATCAGTTGAGATTGTTGTTTTATTGTAAATTTGTATATTTAAATTCACACATTCGCCTTTTCGTTTCAACTTCACCTAAAAAGCGAAGCTTGCAACGATTAAATCCAGACTAATTATGGGTTGGCCGAGCGCCGAAGGCGCGAAGGCCAACTTCAATTAAACGAATAAAGAAGGGACGAGCGTAACCTTGTCTTCCCGTATCCAATCGCGCGATTATCGACTGTTTTAAAGCTTCTATCGATACCCGGTATCGATACGCGTATCACCCTATCGGAGTCTAGCCGCCATCTTACTCAATCTATGAAGGAGTCACTGCTAAAAACAAACCATCATTATCAAAAAAGTTTTACTTTCAATAATCAATAATTCAACTTTTCTCCATATCTTCATTACTAATTCAACTTCATATATACTTCTTCTAGTACTAATACTCCAACTTCTTTAACAAATCTTCACAACACCTTATTGCCGCTTTACTGATGCTTTACACCTGGAAATAAGGAAAATACATGTATATATGTGTGCTTCGGGGTAGGTGGGCTGGGCTACCAAGGTTACGCTCGTCCCTTCTTTATTCGTTTAATTGAAGTTGGCCTTCGCGCCTTCGGCGCTCGGCCAACCCATAATTAAACAAGGGACTCGCGTAACCTTGTCTGTTTAAAGCTTATTTTCGAAAGTAAAACTTTCTAAAGGTAGACTCCTTTGACCAGTCCCCTTTTTTTAATATCTCTTCCATCGGCATCCCGGATTTTGCCAAGGAACTTCCGGATGCCCCTCGAGTAGAGTGTGGCCTGAACCTACCGACATCGATCCCCGCAGATTCCATTATTGTAGATAACCACCTGCGGATTGTGTCCTTCGATGCCCTCCTGAATGGCTTTCTTGTGGTGATGAACAAAGCCTCTTCATTTTCTCGTACTTCTCTAGTTTTTTTGACGTAATACTCAAAACATAAGACGGGGCACAAGTTGTGCCCAGAACCAATTTCCTGTACCGCAATGGTTTTCAATGCCGATCCTAGCTTTTGGGATTTCTTTAATTTCATCAATGACAAATTTAACGTGCCTTCCTGAACCGAATGGCTAACGACCGATAAGTTTGCCAATTCATCCACTCGACATAATGTGGCCAAAGCTAGGATCATAGCAAGTTTGTGGGACAATCTGGTAATATCCAAGTCCTCGTTCTTACCCATTGACAGCATGTACTGCATGACTATTTCCACGTCCCAAACTTCATCATATTTAGGGCGTGGAGGCCGATCATTGTAAACGCCTCGTAACATACGTGAGATTATCGGGTGGTCACCCAAAGATTTACCCGACAAGCTAGATAACGCTGACCTGATGGAATTAATCACACTGTAAGAATCCCCTTGTTCAAACCGATCTGCGATAAATTCACAGCAATCGTTCAAATTGTACTGAATGGGATCTTTATTTCGTTCAAGACACCAACCAGACCATTTTCTAAATACCCCATCATACGATTTCCTGGTGCTTTCCCTCCAGGACTTCTCTGCCAGATCCTGCACTGGTCTAGAAAACCCTTGCTTTTGCAAATATTTCCGGTAACCTTCCATGCCGCTAGCTGGCTGGAGATCATCGTCTCCCCGGGGGTTAATGTCGTCAGAATATTTTTGGCGTCCCCCAAGAGGATCGGGCAACAGACTAACATTCCCAACATCACCGGATACCACGGCTGGAATTCCCAAACTGGGGCTATGATTATCATTGACTCCACTTTGTCCAACATTACCTTCTTCAGGACCCTGCCGATCAGACAATATGGGGGAAATGCATATGCGTTCAACCGACTCCACTGAAGGGAGAATGCATCTGTTGCCCATGCTTTTTTGTCCGGATACCACGACACGAATCTTTGAATTTGCCGGTTCTCCGATTTGCAAACAAGTCTACTTCCGGTACCCCCATTCTTTCCATCAACTTTCTGAACAGACTTTTTTCCAACATCCAATTGCAAGGGTCCCCTTCCAACCGCGATAAGTAATCCGAGGTTTTGTTGTGGATCCCTGGGATGTGAACAGCTGATAAGACTATGTTTCGGTCTAGGGCCCAATTCCAAATTTGAGTGGTTAACCGGGATAGGGCTATGGCCCTTGTCCCCCCCATCTTGTTGATGTAAGCTACCACTGTCCTGTTGTCCGAGAACACCTGGACATGGGTATGTACTAGGCTGGAACCTACTGTGGTCAACCCGTTCCAGACTGCCATCAATTCCAACCAATTTATGTGCCTTTCCTTCTCTGTTTGGGACCAGATTCCATGATCCACCTTCAACCCCATGTGGCAGCCCCAACCGGACAGGCTGGCATCTGTTACCAGGGAGTGGGTTGGCTGGGCTGCTATCAAACATTTCCCGTTGTGCATTTCTAAATGTTTTATCCACCAATTTATTTCCTCCTTTGCCCCTAACGATAACATTAGTTTCCGGTTGTAATTCGGAGACTGGCTCAGTTGGATATTTCTGCACCTCTGTAGCTCTCTGTAATGTAATGGGGCCCCCATTACAGCCGTTTGGGCGAACGTCAACATACCTATGAAGCTGGCTAATTCCCTGACTGAGATGGAATACTTGCCCAAAATCTTTCCCGCTGCTATCTTTATCGCAGCTATTTTCTCCTCTGGTAATTCCAGTCTTAACATTTCCGAATCCACCACGAGTCCTAGGAAAACTATGCGCTGAACTGGGGATATGACTGATTTCTCTTTGTTTATCGTGAACCCGAGTTCCTGTAACTTGTCTAACAACAACCTGATCTGCTTTACTGCATTCTCCATCCCCTGAGCCATTGTCAACATATCGTCCAGAAAAATTACATTCCGGTAACCCTGACTTCGAAGCCAACCTATTACTGGCTTCATAATCTTTGTGAAAACCCTCGGGGCTGATGCTAAGCCGAACACCAGTACTTTCCAACAATAAATCCTCTTTTCCCAACAAAATATCAAATATTTCTGGTGTTTCCTCGCTACTGGAACACTCAGAAATGCATCCTTCAAATCGACTTTGGCTAACAAATCTCCCGGCTGTATCAAATCTTTCACATTGTTCATTCCTTCCATTTTGTAATGAGTTTGCGACAGAAACTTGTTTAATTCTTTTAGATTCAAACATATCCTCACTTTCGAATCCTTTGGCACCGCAACGAGGGGACTCACAAATGCTCCCTCCGGTAAGCAATCTAATTCCTGGATTGCTCCTATTTCTAACAGTCTCGCAATTTCCTGTTCTATCAACTGGTGCGAAACCTGACCCGAAATCTCCCACTGGGGTACGGAATATTGGTATGGAGTTGTGTGGAACTCCAACTCGTATCCCTTGATCGTTTTCAAAACCCAAGGATCCCTCGTTATACACGTCCATGCTTCGTAGCAGGATTTCAGGTTTCCTGCCTTTGGAATAGGTGAATCGTTCAGAATAACTGGTAACATATGGGGACTTACCTTTGGAGTCATATGATGTTCCTCTGCCTCGTGCACCGCGGCCCTCGGAGTATGATCCCCTTCCTCCTCCATAGGAGCTTCCTCCTCGGACAAAGCCACTGTTGGCCACGCCATATCCGCCTCGAACTGGGATGCCACCTCTTCCTCCAGGGGTGCCTCTTGACCCTCGAGAGACCCTGTGTGCTCTCGAGGGTTCCCCGTGAAAACGAAACGCACCTTTCAGTGCTTGAGCAGCATTGTTGTGCTGTATGACTCGTTCGACAAATTCTGGCCCGAACAGAAAGTTTGGATCTGAGGATTCCATGGTTTCCAATGATTTCAGATTTGGCCTTTCGGACAACACAGCCGCTTTCCGCCTCCGCTCCACCATACTAACCTGGTTTCCCAGGAGCTTTAAGCTTGCAGTTAGGCCTGAGGTCATTAACTCAATTTGTTCAGGGGTCATTGTCCCACTATCCACACTATCGAGAAGTGTTTGATACACTGCGGACACCGGTCCCATAATGTCTTGGAGCATATTCTCCATGTTCTTGAGGTACTTATCATTTGCCTCTGCTTTTGGTAAAATCGAATAAATCAACTGGTCCATTTTTGGGGTCACTATATTTTCAGGTCTGGGAAATTCCCTGCATATTCCTAGTCTCTCGAACTTTGTCAACCCACGGTTAGCACATGTAAGGGCAGCTTCAAGCTCAGGCCTCGGTTTCCATCGTGCCCCACTAGGTTTCGTTTGGCCTTGAAGTTGAGGCTCGTTTAGCATTTCTTCAGGGTCATAATCCACCACTTCGATTTCTGGCAACGGCTCAAAAATGTCCTCATCATCACCAATTACTGTATTATAATCGTGGTCGTATTTTGCCCTCTTTGGTAGACCACTTTCATCTTGGTCCTGCAAAACCCAATTATTAGCCATCTTCTACAGTAATTCTTCACAAAGTAAATGTACTGACTCACAGTAACTTCAATTAAACTGAAACTGGTTGCATAAGTGGTACCTGATAATCAGTACGGTATGCTCTTCAGTTATAGGCAAAATTTTTTAGATTTTTACAACTGCATTAACTGTTACGTAGGCTAGGCTAGGCAAAATGCATGTTAGTACAATCCAGACTAAATAATATTATTTTTTGAACATAGTTTCCTTGAACTATTTATGCACAGCATCCAAAGATGTGCAGATTCTCTCCAGCCTATTCACAGATTCAAGTTAATCTGATTAAGATTCTTCTCAGCTAAATCTTGTGCAGCATCCAGAGATCTGCAGAAAACCAGCTTTTCAGGCTATTTTTGCAGCCTCACACAATCCATAGATGTGTGTGGACTAGCAGCCTTCCATATACTTTTCTCTTCTTACCTCAAAATCTTGGTAATTCATCCTTATTTCAACTTTGCTCTTTCTACAGTGACGACTGAATACGGATTGAGTAAGATGGCGGCTAGACTCCGATAGGGTGATAGTGTTGGGCGATATTCGATATCGATAACGATATATCGATATATCGGACGAAATATCGATATCGACTATCGAAACGTAAATATCGATATCGAAAACGATATTTTTTCATTCATAATTATTGTAAATAATCCAACATAACCTACATTTATATATCCGAAATCGGACCAATATGTTTTCGTAATTCAGTTCTTATTTATTCGGAGTCTGGGATGATGCAAGATGCTATTTAACGACAATTTCGTTAGTAAATTTTGGCGAAACGAGAAGTATCCTATCGCGAAACATACTAAAAAAATATCGATATCGATATATCGATTATCGAATATCGAAAGTGAAAATATCGATATATCGATATATCGAAAAATCCAAATATCGCCCAACACTATAGGGTGATACGCGTATCGATACCGGGTATCGATAGAAGCTTTAAAACAGTCGATAATCGCGCGATTGGATACGGGAAGACAAGGTTACGCGAGTCCCTTATGAAGTTTAATTTGAACTGAGCGCAGCATGCGAAATTTTTTTAATCTGTATTTTTCCCGTAAAAATTTGCACCCGACAATCTTTGCAGTATTTGATTTCTTAAGTATAAAAAGAACCCGATGTGCCGAAAGAACATCGACGCTCGACAAAAGCATTCAGAATTCGATTTCTTCTGTGTTTTGCCCTGCAAGACTGTAAAGATCTTTATTTCTCACGTGTAAATAGAAGCCGATGTGCCGACGAAACTTAAAACTTTCGGGATGCGCCCGATAAAGGTTTACAGAATTTGACGAGAATACCGACGTCCCGAAAACCATACAGCATTTGATTTCTTTTGTGTTTTGCCCGACTGTATTGTACAGAAGTTAATTTCTGACGTGTAAAAATTAACCAGTTGTGCCGACGAGATTGAACTTCCTGGGGGTGCCCGACAAGCTGCAGCATTTGATTTCTTACGTATAAATAGAACCCGATGTGCCGACGAGTCGACCGACGCCCAACAAAAGCATATAAAATTGTATTTCTTGTGTATTCCCTATGTATAAAAAGAACCCGATGTGCCGACGACAATACCGAGGCCCGACAAAAGCATGCCGAACTCGATTTCTTCCGTGTTTTGCCCGACAAATATTTGCAGGATTTTATTTCTTGCGTATAAAAAGAACCCGAAGTGCCGACGACGCCCGACAAAAGCATACAAGTTTGATTTCTTCTTTACTCCTTATGTATAAAAAGAACCCGATATGCCGTAGAGAATACCGTGGCCCGGCAAAAAGCAGGCAGGATTCGATTTCTTCCTTGTTTTGCCCGACAAATGTTTGCAGGACTTTATATCTTGCGTATAACAAGACCAAAAGTGTCGATGGGATCCCAAAAATCTAAGATTTGATCCAGACAACTGGGTCTTGTCTTCGCCAGGCTAACCATCAGAGAAAACCGAGTTCAGATATTTTATCTACCTATCTATCTACACCTCTATAAGCCATATTTATTTTGACGATACTGACCGAAACTTCCTGCTTTATAATACTGCCAAATTTGCGGTTTCGCCCGAATTCCAAGCGAACTACTAGTCCTGCAAAAAAAGAAAATTCAGAAACGAAACCGGCGTATCTCCTTATCCTTATAAAGAACATCTAATCAACTTTAAATAAAATTTTGACTTAAAAAAAAAATGTGGGTACAACCGGATTCCTGACTAATTATATGTCCGGGTAAAAAATGATCATCATATACAGACTCAGCGTCTCTTCTTACCCCTAAATTTATCATATAATCAACTTCAGATAAAGCTTTTGCTTTTAACATATTTTCCGGTTTTGGGAAATATGGGTTCAGGCCATGGTTTTTAACCCTTTTCCGAGACCCGTTGAGTTGTAGTTACACAACCGTTTTTTCTGATGGAGAAACTTCCAGCAGACAACCGGCGACAGCGTGATACATATCGAAGGTAGCAAAACATGGCAAGCGAAAAAATCAGCGTGGTCTTGTTAGAGAGGTTAGAATGTACCGTACGAAATTGGGGTCTCCGGGTTCAGAAATGTATGGAGTGATTATGGAAATAGGTTGCATTAGTATTATAGGCAAGACAGGTCCTTTAAAACAAAGTCTTTGTACTTCGTGATACCTGCAGCGCTCAGCCTTTCTTTCCACGAATTGTAGTAGACATGGATAAAACTGCACATATGTTCACATTATTTAGGTTGCTCCTTAGGGCGATTCTAGCGATTTCACGGAGTCACTTTAAGAAATTCAGAGTAAAAATCCGCCGAACGACAGAACTAACGGAAAGTGGTTGCCCTCTCTTGCGCTTTAAGCTTCTTGCTGTTTCGACACTTTCCACGTACGGAGTGGATCTAGCGGAACTAGCTAGCGGTAGAACAGCCTCGGAAAGCGATGCCAGTTTTAGCGGAGTCACAAGAACAGACGGTGGATAGACCTGCGGAGATTCTCAGACCGCCAGAATCGCCGTTTATAGTGCGAACACGCGATCAGGGTCGCGAGCTCCCGGACTGGAATTCCTGTCCGGATTTTCCGCACCATCATCACTTCCATACAGGAAAGTTAGGAAAATTTCAACTTTTCCGTATGGAAGTGATGATGGTGGCGAAAATCCGGTCAGGAGTTCCAAACCGGTAGCGCCCGACCCAGAACGTGTATTCGCACTTTTATGTAGTAGATGCAGTTCGTCGACTCCGGAGAAGAATGTTTCATGCTTGAGATCTTTACTGGTATACGTCCTTCATAAAAACCGATGACGAATTGCCACCAGACGTGCTAGAGGGACAATAACAATCACACGTGAGATCTGGGGATAAGTTATCTGACGGGTGAATAAGCGATCAGGCTTTCGCTTCATACCGAGTCGCTCACAAGCCCCGTCGAAAAGTCAGCCAGCACTCGGCACTGAAGTCGGAAGCCAGAAATGACAAACTTGATGACGCTTGACAGAACAGAGTTGGGTAGAGCAAAAAGAGGGGAAGAGGCATTTTAAGCAGTTTTAAACATGGTTAGGCCCAAGAGGAATTGAAAATAGCAAAACAAACATGGATAAACGTACACCAAGAAGTAACATGTCATTTTTTAATTTACGATTGCGCACCTAGCGGCCAAAAAAGAACTAATCTGAGAGGAATTTTATGAGGAGCGTATTAGCAGTGACCAAAAAGAGAGGGCAGGTTTGTATCAAGCTGAAGCGGAAGTTTGGAATAGAATTAGTACGTCCAAGTTTGTATACGAACGTCAGCAGATGGCAGCTCGCTTATTAATTTTGTTAGACAACAAAACAAACCTAAAACAAAAATCCACGATTTCAGTTTTCAACTTTGCTCTCTTTCTTTTATCTGACATTTTGGCCTGGCGTTTGCTTACGTCACAAGACAAAACAAAAGCTATTGCATGACAACCCTGGAATGATCTCGACTGGCAACGAGAAGCTATAAATTCTGTTTGACTAAACCTCAGCCTATTATTCGCGGCCCCTGACGTCACAGGAGAAGTCTATATTTCCCATTTATTAACGGAATTGATCGTCCCTAGAACGGTTTATAAATGTAAACGCATCAGGTGCCTCGCTAATCGAATTTTCCATGAATTGGTAGCGTCAACACCATAAATTTGAATAAAGTTAGTCGCAAGGGTTTTGTCAACAGCTAGATCTAAGAGGCTAGTAAAACGGTGTCGACTAAATTGTATCGGAATACCAGAGAGTCGTGACGTACATAGTAACGTCATGTGATTGAGGACCCAACATAGGATTTGATTGTCCCTAGGTTATAAATGTAAACGCGACCGGCGCCTCGCTGGCCGCTCGGGTCTATATATATATATATTAAAATATATACTCAACGATAGGAATAAACTACAGTTTTTCGTTTTCTGAGGTAAAGTAGATCAGATGGGTGTGACGTCACGCTTGTATGGAAGTACGATACAACTTAGCTTGGGCCAGTAAAAGACGTACTTCGTCACTGAAGGTGAAAAACAGCGAAAAGTAGTAACTTTAATTTATAGCTATTTTTTTTTTTTTTTTAGGGAAGAATGTAAAAGATCCTTTGCCTTTTGAACAACCGACCAACCTTCTCGTGACTTTGAGTGGGTCAGCATCACTGGTCCTTCGAAATGTTTCGTCGGGCTTATCCAACGCTGCGAAACTTCCAGCTAGCGACGCTTTTGACATTGTGACCTGTGGATGCGTCGGGGATGTTACTATGGATGGAAGCAACGAAATCATTCTCGGGACATACGGTCAGGTGAGTAGAACATCCGTTTGCCGGATAACCACGCCATTCGTGTTTTCACCGGAAAAAGGAAGCTAAAGGTTAAAACACAACTAAAACTTAAAACACAACTTTTTACTAGAAACGATCTTCTCACGTTTAAATGGTTCTTAAACTGCGTGCTCCGCCCTACTTACCATAGTTAACCACGCATGACGTCAAGAATTCTGCCTTTTTGCCGTCAAGGCTGTAACGAATTTTCGATTTTCCAGCAGAATATCATGCCACGGGTAAATCCGACCAATCACGTTACAGAGATGCGGAGTTACCACGTTCACTATGCTCCCGAGCATAGTAAGCAAATAGTTACTTTTAATTACTATTTCGAGAAGGTTGGAACGGTCAGCGTAGTAACTTTTTATGAGGTTGAAGTGAAAATAGTAACTAATAGTTACTATTGTTAGAAGGAGGAACACGCTCAAAAAATAAACTGGCGATCTTCTTGTTGGCGCTGGTCAACTCTTATCCCTCCCGCTCTCGGAAGCAAAAGAACCAGTCCGAAATGCAAGATAGGCCTGGTGGCATACCAAGTCCTCCAAAATGACGAACAAAATTATGAAGCTTATGGTGCTCTTCTTTTTGAAATAGTTGTCAGCTGACATTCAACTTTCGGCCAAGTTAGTGCTGCTTGACTTGCAAACTCGGTTCGGTCGAGTGCAAAAAAGTCATAGGTGCAAAACAAACGATGGCAAAGGTTGTGAATTACTGAAGTTTGCAGTTCGCTAGCTAAGCTATAGCTTATTCCGTTAATAAATTTAGTTTACTTCTCGAAACCTTGTATATTTTTTTCTGTAGTTTCTATAGTGTCCTTGAATGAATCAGTTGATTTAGGTATAGTTTTTTTTTATATATTATATTTTGTACTCCTCAGTTTCAGATATGAGGAAAATGAGGAAAATAAAAGTGTAAATAATGGTAATGTAAAAGACAGAATAAGTTGAAGGGGTCCTTTAAGCTTTCCAGCAGAGTCCAAGTGCGAATATTCGAATGCCCACTGCTCTCAAGAATAGATTTTTTCAGAACCACTTTCTCAACGACCTCGTCGGAAAAATGTTGGCGATCATGTTTCGCAACAATCAGGTGCTTATTTTAGCGTACGTTACGTGAGTTACGGTCTTTACTAGCAGATGCCTTGCTATAATCTTTTTGCTGGTGCTGATTTTGTCAGCTGGTGCTGTTTTTAGCGTACATTACGTTAGTTACGGTCTATGATAGCAGATACCTTGCTATAATCTTTTTGCATAGCGTCATACGGCGGCTAGTATATTGATCGTTGCAGGGAATTGAGAATGCCGAGGTGCTGGGTACAGCGATAGCGCTCATTTGTGTCGGGTATTGCGTAGTAAACACCAGCGTTGAGAAATCTTTCAAGTACATGTACTTCAAAGACTACAAAGTCGAAGTACTTTCCTTGGGTACCTGACACTTATAGAACTGGGTACTTGAAACCTCAACTACCAATAAATTGTCAAGTACATTCTGCTTCGATTAGATCGATTTTGGATGAAACATTGAAATGCTTCTTTGGCAGCATTTATACACCAGTTTAAATCCTTCAGAAATGATGAAACTTGTGCAGCCTGTGAAGTATACTGCGCGCCCGGTAGGCATACTATTGGATGGTGGGAGCCCCATTCAGAGTTGTAAAGACTATCTCAACGTGCAGTACTTCAAATGTGCAGAACTTGAAGTACTACTTAATCACATACTTAAAGTTTAACTGAAAAGGGCAGAGATTGGACAGTCTTGTTACGCCTCACCTATTCACTTAAGGAGGCTTGAAGACCCGATGAAAATGTGTTACTTTGTTGCTCCGCTATTCACGAATAATCAATTTTGAAATAGTGGAATTTCCCTGTCAGATTTGCGGTACTACCTGTGCCGTATGCTTGACGAAAAAGATTTATGACATTTTTTTGTTCAGGCACTAAGCAGTCTTCAACAAGCTTATCACCGCCCATTGAAAAGCCGCGTTTGTGTTCAGATTCAAATATTCTGCGTCATAGTAGAATTTGCGCTGTGGGGACAGCCGTAGACATTCTGAACCTCACTACCAGAGCAGATAGTGGAAAATAAAAAAATCTCTTAGCAGAATCTAAATAACTTTGTGTAGTTTGATTTTCAGTTAAACTTTAATACTTGATACTTAAGAAACAAGTTTGGAAGTACTTGATACTTAAGTACAGGTACTTGTCCCAACACTGGTAGGAACAAAGATTGCTTCGCGAGAAGGGAGTGATGTACGACACAGTAGTTAGACTGGCAACTGAATTTCCTGGCGTGACTGCGAATTCGAATGTTTTTGGGAACTGAAGCATTATGCATTGTAAAAAGTTTCTCCGAGTAAGGACTAATGCTAGTTAAGTGCAGTATTTGCTACTGGGATTAATCTTATCTCTACTGAGATAAGGTGTATCCGAATTAGATATGAGATTATCTTTTTAGGAACAAGACTAATCCAAGAATACTGCAAGATTTTTTAAAGCTTGTCATAACGAAGTTACCTTTTCTATCATAGACCATACTCTGCTACCGATTGAGCGCCTCTGGCAACTGGGATCTACTTTGGGAAAAGACATGGTCTTGTCCGGTTTTAGCCATTCACTACTGTGATGTGACCGGGGACGGAGTAAAGGAGCTAGTCGTCTTGACGACCAATGGAGTGCAGATTCTGCAGGTATGATACTGTATGCTCTACCGACTTCTTTTCAAAACACGGTTTGATTGAGCCAACCCTGATTCGAATCGGGATATTTTTTGCCGGAGTTCGGAAATAGGAAGCGTTTGCGACCCGGTACAAGGGGGCACACAGTCCTTGGGTCTTCAAAAACTTGAGCCCCCGCCAACAAAATATCTGAGAGGTACTTGAATTCATTTGTCCCTTATTTTATTGAGCATTTTAACGCTACAAATCTTTGAATGTATTGTAATGATTGTAATCCGTTGTAACGTCGACAATCCGAGGCTAGCTGTATGCTATTGTGGAGATTAAACCGATTTGATCTGGTTTGAATGTCGCAGTCATGAAAGCCTAAAAACCAGCCTGTACGTCGTTTACGTGGTTTGTCGATCTTCACTTGTAATGCTCCAGTGTGTTGCAGTGCCATCTGTATCTCGCACCGTTTAGTTCTACCGCCGCTAGGCAGCGCTACTGCCCTTTCGGTAACTACGTTCAATCTTATATACTGTCGCAGTTACTGTCTGTAGTCTACTCCTGTATTTATTAACTCTTTGATTATCATGACTCATCCCACCGGCTAACAACACTTTAGTACTCTAATAGCGTGCTCGACCCTACTCACTGTAGTTACTACGCATGACGTTACGAATTCTGGCTTCTTGGCGTCAAGGCTGGAACACATTATTCTATTTTCACCAAAATATCATGCCGCGGGCTAATCCGGCCAGTCACGTTACAGAGATCCGTAGTTACAGCGCTTAGTACGCTCCAGAGCATGGTAAGCAAATAGTTACTATTAGTTACTATTTTGAGAAGGTTGGAACGGTCAGCGTAGTAACTTTTCGTGATGCCGCAACTGAAATAGTAACTAATAGTTACTATTGTTATAAGGGTGGAACACGCTCTATATTACTAAGTCCAAAACACGCCAGTGATCCCCAAGAAGAACGAGGAAACGTCTCACTAACGACTCAAACTCAACAACTCAAATCATGTGTCAATCAATCACGGCGCTCGTTCGGGACAGCTTTAGTGCCGCTTCCGGCTCTTCCGCTAGGTACACGGTTATTCTGCACCGGCAAGGAGATTTTGTTATCAAGAGTATTTAAAGGTTGTGAATGAATGAATGAATGTATGTATTCCCAAAAAAAAGCCCCATGGGCCATAGTGGGACAAAGTACCAGTGAATATAACCTTTTGTTTATATACGGACCATAGGTCATTGTTATGAGTCCTCTTTAAAGCTCATTAGAGTGGGCTGGCCTGTAAGGTCTATTGTACGATGGGGGGGTTGTTAGCCTATTTAAGTTCGGTCTGCAAACCATAGTGTGAATTGACCTGGGGTTTCCATAACGAGCCCGTGAAGTTCTGCACGTGTTGTAAGCCATCCTGAAGCCGTAGGCCATCCTGACTCCGATGATTGTATATTTGTACATTTACCATCTTCTGCCCGACCTACTACACGCCTCGCCATAAGACCGGAGAGATTGCGATCGTGTTCCAACCGACCGTTCCAACCTTCTCGAAATAGTAACTATTTGCTTACCATGCTGGGAGCGTAGTAAGCGTAGAAAGGTAACTACGGATCTCTGTATTGTGATTTGCTGGATTACCTCGTGGAGTGATATATTGGTGAAGATAGAAAAATACTATCCAGCCTTGAAGCCAAAATTCGTGACCTCACGCGCAGCAACTACGGTAAGTAGGGTGGAACACGCTCTGCATCTTCACATACAAATCCAGTCATCGTAACAAGTGCATATCACTGCAGCGGTATCTCTACTCCGATCTTCTACACTTTATGTTTCTTATTTATAATACAAGATGCTTTACGTGTGAAAGCAAGAAAGCCGAGCTCTACAGAGAGTGGTGTGCAGCAGCGGTTGCATAAAAATTACTACACTGTTGAAGCGTATGCAGTGACATGTGTTATGGAGACATCCCATAGCACTTTGCTCTGCAATAGTCCTCCTAGTTATTCCCTCCATCTATCGCCTACTTTTCTATATATCTCTTCGGTTTCCAACACCATCATTAATTTCCCGGCATCGTGACAATAGGTCACTCGGTCTTTATCCTAGCTTCAGTTAGCTGCTCGCTAATCCGAGGTCAGGCTTTGATCCATTTCATTCTAAGTATTTTGGCTGCGTAATGAATCCGCAGCCAAAAGTAGTTCTCTTTCATCCTAGGTCGGAGCAAGACCTCAGTTACTCTGTATTATAATTTATGGTAAGGACCAGTTTATATATTTAGTTAGGGACCCATTAGTGCTATATTATATGTGTCACGCTCTTGTACACGATTTACATGAGATAAATTAACTATAGACGTTATGGTCCATCTCGGCTAGTAGGCCTCGGGCTTGACTGGATATGTGAATTCCAGCTTCGCTAGGATGGGTGAACCAGCTTGATTAGGGATTTCTGGATTGACTGCGGCTGAGCTATAGAATTCCCTGAGACTTTCCCTTGTCTCTTTTGTCCGGTTTCCTGACTGGTCCTGGGGCTAGTGGGCACCTACGGTGTCAGAATGTCTTCAGCCCACACCCCAGGAGCCTTATCTTCATTAAACCTCGCCTCCACTCGTCCATCCTCTTAACACATGCCCCCGAGAATAGTAAGCGATGACCGGAAAAGTATATGCTCTGGAAGCGCTCGTCCTAAGGAGATGATGTGACATATCGAAAAAGTCCTAAAGTCCGACAAGTCCTTCGCCCAATACCGTCTTTCAGGCACGACCATTGTCAGTCTTAAAAGCTTGCTCTCCCATCATACAGAAAACAGTATTGCCTTGCATGACCGTATTAAGCTCATGGACTACTATTAAAGAACCTGTCTTACATGTAGTAATAACGCAACCTACTTCCATAATTACTTCGTAAATTTCTAAACCCGGAGACCCCCATTTCGTTCGGTACATTCTAGCCCCTCTAACTAAACCACGCCGATTTTCCTTTTCTGCTACCTTCGATGTGTATTACGCTGTCGACGGTTGTCTGTGAGAATTTTTTCCATCGGAAAAACTGTTATGTATATTGTTTCCCAATCTTCGCTATAAGTCTACTGGTCTCTGAAATGGCTTAAAACAGCCAAAACCGTGGGTTATTTTTTGAAAGCACAGCCTAGTTTTAAAGTATTCAAATATTTTAAAATATTGTACGTATAAGTAAATAGTGCGAGCGGTCCTTTAACATCCTTGAGATTGCTCGTTTATCTTGCGTGAATCGGTACAGTGGTCATGCTTTTATAATGACCACGTTCTTTTGTTCCGTCTTGTACAGTAGAGGTATGCTTCTTTGAACGTTCGGTAACTTTGGACAGTGTACTTTTCACCCACTTCGTCAACTACGTGTCAGCCAAAGTAACTTGAATGGCTATTTTTGAGTCTTCATTTTACCGTTTAGCCCAAAACTGCAGTATATGAAGTTCACTAACCTTCAAGGAAGCATGCCTCAAGTAACTGTAGTGTTTTCGCTTCATATCGCCAGTGTGCCACCTATGAATACACCTATCTCTTTTAGCACGATCCCGAAGAGGTCAGCCAGATAATCACACACAGGCTACAAAATGCGATTCGGTCGCTTGGTCAGACGCGAGAATGATGGCAAATAACAAAGTGTGCCATTTTCAACAAGTGGAAGCATTTCGTTACATTAGCTCCGTCCGGCCTCCGGGGTGCCTCCCATTCGACCATCAAGCGGAGTCTGTTGATCGAGGTCAGAGCAAAATAACTCTAGAGAGTAATGCGAAGACCTATCCTTCCCATGCATCAAAAATGGGCCTCCGTCGCAGCGCTGCCCAGCTTACTTCGCGAGAGAAGCATCAGCAAACTGTTCTTGTGTGCAGTGGCGGACGTAGAATATGCCAGCGCTCGTTAACGACTGGTTGAGTTTCAGTAGGGATGTTCTTGTCCTGTAGCGGAGCTAGTGTCGCTGCGATTTGACTGTGTTTCACTTTTTCAAAGTTCCCGCATTACTCTCTAGAGTTATTTTGCTGTGATCGAGCTGCAACCGTCGCTGAAGCCACTACATGCCAAAGATAAGACCGAATTCAGTTTTTTTGTGAATGAATTTAATATAAATGCAATTGTCTTCCAAATCTTTTGCTTGAAATAAAGCAGTTGGAAATTTTTGGGGTCTTGCCAATAGACTACAGAATAATAGGCGTGGGTTGATTACACCAAGTGAATGGAAGAGGCTGCATCAGCGCCCTGTGTAGGCATATTCTGGCTGTTCTCCGGGGACTTCTTGGGGAGCCGAAGGGACCCACGAGGATAAAGGCAATCACTTCCTGAAGACTCCTCGTGTGGGGACAACACGGGGAATGTCCACCATCTGAAATGTTTTTGAAAAACGAAATTTTTGTGTGACACAGTTAAGTCTGAAAAGATAGCTCGCATCCCCATGTTACGGGATTAGATAGATAGTCCATATATGTTATATCTGATTGTATCCTGTTCAGACCTAAAATGGCACATCCGGTCCGATGACTGTTGTATCGTCAAGTTTCGTTACTCGACGTTCGGTGCTTATGCGTATCACAAAATTTCCGGATTGCGATTCGAACACATAAATATCAAATCTAGAGTTGTATTCTCGCCATTCCGAGGACTCCTTGGGGAATCACGGGGAACGACGCGAATTGAGGGAGTCACTTCAAGCGGACTCCGCTCACGGAAAACAACGAGAACACGGGGAATGCTTCCAAAATCGATTTTGTTCGAAAAATATCCCCTTCGAATCTGAAAGGGAGTCCTTTTTGATGATGGTGATGATAACCGGAGCATTCCCAGTTCGTGGTGACTCGCGAGATTATGGAGAGTGAGTCAGTGGGCCAAACAAAAATACAGGGGAATCCCCCCCTAAAGATCTTGAAAAAGTACTTTCTTCGGGCAGAAGAAGTAAAATGTTGTTTGCTTTTGTCGGGCGCCGGGCCGACTCGTCGGTACATCGGGTTATTTGTATAAGCATGGGATATTTCGACCCCCAAGTTATTTCGCTATGGGTGTCCTCGCGCGTAACGGCAAGAATACGCCTTATTACGTCGCTGGAAGAAGAGAAGGCTATGTCTTCGGAACAGGTAGAACTGTGAGTGAGCAACACCGTACTGTGGCCATCAGGTGGCTGTTCGAATCGTATTTGAGTTAGTAGCGAAGCGCTCCTCAGATACGCTCATGAACAAAACTCAGCCAAACAAGATCTGGTTGATCGGTGATGAACCCGTCCGTCTCCGTTCTCAAGTCCAAACCAAAAAGACTTTGGTCCAAAGATTCAGTCCAGCAACAACAACAAGCAAATCAGCAGGAGACTTGAGTAGAGGTTAATCACTTTTTCTTTTAAATATGAAGGTTTGCTTTATTTAAGACAATTTGAGTCTGGTTTCTCAAATGCTGACAAGGCATGACAGGTAGTCTCTTAGTTGCATTTTTGCAGAGGCTTATGTTTCTGAAACCCAACTAAAGGTGGTTTTTTCCATGCTCCCTCAAACAGGTTGTGGGTCAATTGCGGCTCGGAAAAAGTGTTTCCGTGGCCTTTCGTGCTGCTTTTGTGCAGCCCACAAGTTTGTTTCTGCGAATACCAAGATTTTTGTTGTGCAAATTCGAACAAAACAACTGCCGAGGTGATTGTCAGCTTTGTGGCTCGATTTTGGGGGGAAATTCAAATTAAGCAGCAAAATAACGTCAAAAACAATAATTTAAAAAACTTTCTCAAGTATATAGACATAAAATTGAAGATCCTTTTTGCAGGGAATGGTTAGGACGAGAGCTTGGAGTTCTATTTATTGTTTACATGACTTTTATTTATATTTTCAGATATTCAAAATTACCGCCTCAAGATAGACAATTTACCTTAAATTACCCTAAATCGCATTGTCCAGCGACAAAGGTGGATGGTCGTCCTGTGGTTAAAAATGGCGTTTCCGCGAGTTTCCTCTTGTGGCTCAATTGTGCAGCAAATAATCTTGTTTCCACAACAAGCACTCAGGAGTGTGTGGCCCATAATTGTGTCATGGAAAATCACCTTAAGGTGGGGTACTGGTGGTGTCTTCGGCCCTTTGCCCCTTGCTGCTCCATGTGCAGTCACACACAAATCCTCAATTTTTAGGCATGTGCTCCAATGCCTAGGGCATGACCCAACATCCTTAATTTAAGAATTGACAACAGGTATTTATAGAGATATCATGCCCTTGCTGCTGCGCTGGTTCCCTAACGGGCCTAAAGTATGAGGACCATGTTCAATACGTTGGGGCATGCCAAAACATTTGGGGCACCGTGCCCAAACTCTTAAGATTTGTGTACAGGAGGGGGTACATGACCTCGTTTTTACACTACCTGGATTTTTGCTGCAAAGTTTTTAAAATTAAATGTACATGCTGTCCTGACAGTCAAGAGGCCAAATATGACTATTTTCAAAGTCACATGTCCAAAAATATTCAAATTCTTGGTTTTGAAGCTGCTTTGAAAAGGGATTTTCTAGCTATTGACTTTGCTAACTCTACCTTTTTCGTCATTTTGTAAGGCAATCGAGGGTAATGTTACAATTAAGGGATCTTGTTTGAAAAGAAAAATATGTTTAACTAGTGAAGCAATATATATTTATCCAATATGTAAACCATTCAATTAGCTTCAATCTAGTATGTTTGTCATATTTGTTGGTTCCTTTTTAAGCCAGATAGATTATTCTGAAGGAGAGACTTCTCTGAAAATTTGAAATCTTGTCCAAGGTTGGATACCCCTCCTGGATGACTGCCATGATGCACAAGCGGGTGAAAGTACTTGAGGGGGAGAAAACCGCAAAATGTAGGCTACTTGTCGGAAATCCAGCTGGCTGAAAAGTTAAATGGTTAAGAAACAGCAGACAAGAAATTTACTGCACCACATAGGGAAAACTAAAAGATTTCAAGAAACCAGTTTGTGAAAGGTAATGGTCATTCCTAATAACAGGAACTCGCTGCAGCTACAGCTGCAGCTTCTAACAACTGTGTACCAGCAAAATCCCAATGAGCACTGCAGGTGAACCTTTTTTTTATGCATGTTTCCAAACAAAATTTTACTACTTCCCGAACAAATTTTAGGTTTTTAAAATGGCCCATTCACCCAAACTGTGAGCCTCAAACCTCAAAGTAAACGATGGGGTGAAGGAATATTTATATTAAACAAAAGGTGCTACAAAAGGCACAAGCCAGCAGCAGGCGAAAATTTTGGAATTCTCTGTGGTCAGAGTGCCTTTTTTGGATCACAAGTTGATCACACTTTTATCATCAGTGTTTCCACAACACGATGGGTGCGTCATTTAGTTGGCGTTTGAGGCTTGGAATTGTTGAACCATGTTGCAAGGTAGAATTTTCATGGGAAGTAGTTAAATGCTGCCAAAAAAAAAAACGGATTCAAAAAATTTCGCCTGCACATTCTTAATTAATCCAGGGCACAGCTGTTAGCGACGTTGTCGCTATGCAGCAATGCCTTTTTTGCGATTATTTCAAGTCCTGTTGGCAAAACTGGAAAGGTCCTCCAAAGGTAAAAGGCTTTTATTCAAACAATGTTTACAACGGATATACGTCAGCTACGATTCTTCATCAGCGATATTCCGGCCCCTTCTTGGCAAGGGTCCTCGTCAGGCTGACAATCCTCTGGGTGAACGTCGGGAAAGGAAACAAACCTGTAATCGGTAAAAGGCCAGTGACGGCATATCCATGGACACAAAAAAACAAGGGCTACGAGCAGAGATGGGCGAATCCGAATCCGGATTCGGATTTGAATCCAGGATTCGTCCTTTTGGCCGGATTCGAATCTTCTGCTTGTCAGGCTGGATTCGGATTCGGACTCGGATTACAAACTCTCAATCGTACGAATCCAAACAAATTTCTGGTGTACATCCTTCTATTTCCGTTTCCAAATTTTTACACAGTCGGCTTAGGCAATCCAACTTTTTGCTCTCCACCACCAACCATCCTCATTAATTTATCACGTTATCTAATTACCTTAGATATCAGTGCTTTTTGTCACCTCTGATTTTTATGGCACTTGAGCTTACTCAAGTGCCATATAGCGATTGTTATTTCTGTCCGTCAGTCGGTCTGTCGGTCCCGGTTTTGCTAGTTCGGGCACTTCCAGATAAGCTAGGACGATGAAACTTGGCAAGCACATCAGGAACTGGACCAGATTAAATTAGAAATTGTCGCTTCCTCGATCCGACCATCTGGAGGGGAGTGGAGGGAGGGGGAATCCGGAAAAAATAGGAAAAATGAAATATTTTTAGCTTACGAACGGGTGATCGGATCTTAATGAAACTTAATACATGGAAGGACTTCGTCTCTCAGACCCTCCATTTTAAATCCAGACCGGATCCGGTGACACTGGGGGGAGTTAGAGGGGGAAACCGGAAATCTTGGAAAACACTTAGAGTGGAGGGATCCGAATGAAACTTGGTGGAAAGTACAAGCAAAAGTCCTAGATACGTGACTGATATAACCGGAACGGATCCGCTCACTTTGGGGGAGTTGGTGGGGGGGAGAAGTCCGAATTTGTAGTGATCCCGCGAGTTCCGTGCTTCCTGATGTGCTGGGACGATGGAAATTGACAGGCATGTCTGGGACCCGACCAGCTTAAATAGGAAATCATCAATTCCCCGATTCGACCATCTGGGGGGGGGGGGGGGGAGTGGAGGGAGGGTGAAGCCAAAATTTGAGGTATTTTTAGCTTGCGAACGGGTGATCGGATCTTGATGAAAATTGATATTTAGGATGACCTCGTGTCTCAGACACCTCACTTTAAATCCGGGCCGGATCCGATGACACTGGGGGGAGTTGGAGGAGGGAACCGGAAATTTTGAGAAACGCTTAAAGTGGAGGGATCGGGATGAAACTTGGTGGGAAAAACAACCACAGGTCCTAGAAACGTCATTGACATAACCGGACCGGATCAGGGCACTGTGGGGGAGTTGGGGTGGGGAACCGGAAATTTTGAGAAACGCTTAAAGTGGAGGGATCGGGATGAAACTTGGTGGGAAAAACAAGCACAGGTCCTAGACACGTCATTGACATAACCGGACCGGATCAGGGCACTGTGGGGGAGTTGGGATGGGGGTCCGGATTTCTAGCGATCCCGCGAGTTCGGCATACTTCCTGGTGTCCTAGGGCGATGAAACTTGGCAGGTATGTCAAGGATCCGAACAGATTGACTTGAGAACAGCCGTTTCCCCGACCCGACCATCGTGGGGGGAGTGGGTGGATGGGGAGTCCGGAATCTAGTGGCGTGCATAACTTTTGAACGGGTGATCGGATCTTGATGAAAATTGATATTTAGGATGACCTTGTGTCTCAGACACCTCACTTTAAATCCGGGCCGGATCCGATGACACTGGGGGGAGTTGGAGGAGGTAACCGGAAATTTTGAGAAACGCTTAAAGTGGAGGGATCGGGATGAAACTTGGTGGGAAAAACAAGCACAGGTCCTAGACACGTCATTGACATAACCGGACCGGATCCGATGACACTGGGAGGAGTTGGAGGAGGGAACCGGAAATTTTGAGAAACGCTTAAAGTGGAGGGATCGGGATGAAACTTGGTGGGAAAAACAAGCACAGGTCCTCGACACGTCATTGACATAACCGGACCGGATCAGGGCACTGTGGGGGAGTTGGGTTGGGGGTCCGGATTTCTAGCGATCCCGCGAGTTCGGCATACTTCCTGATGTCCTAGGGCGATGAAACTTGGCAGGTATGTCAGGGATCCGAACAGATTGACTTGAGAACAGCCGTTTCCCCGACCCGACCATCGTGGGGGGAGTGGGTGGATGGGGAGTCCGGAATCTAGTGGCGTGCATAACTTTTGAACGGGTGATCGGATTTGAATGAAACTTGTCTAGTGAGCTATCGCCTCGGACGTTCAGTGTCACGTCCGAGTCGGGTCCGATACCTGTGGGGATGGGGGGGGGGGGGGGGGGGGGTGGAAAACTCAAGAAACTCTAAAAGTAGAGGGATTGGGACGAAACTTAATGGATGGAACAAGCATTAGGCCTAGATGAAATTGACGGAGCCAGATGGTTTCGGGGCTCTGTGGGGGGAGTTGGAGAGGGTTTCCTGGAATTCCGGTAGTCGTGAGTTAGAATAGTTCCAGATGTAAAACGACAACGAAACTTTGCAGGCATATTAGCGACCCGAATTATCTTGACTTAAAAACCTGACACAACATACCCCCGGAAACTTCCGTTCCTAGATCCGAGCATTTTTGGGGGAGCAAGAGAAGAGAAATATGGACTTCTATAAATTGCGAACGAGTGGTCTGATTCGAGTGAAACTTCATGGGTGATACGAATCGATGGCCTCGACATGTAAAACATGCGTTCGAACCATATGCGACCACGATTAGGGGAATTGGGGGTGGGGGGACTTTTGACATGCACAAAAACCAAACGGATGGACCGAATGAGATGCAATTCGACAGTGCCGAGTTTATGCGGCCTAGATTTGTTATTTGGCGTCTGGGCCGGATTCGGCCAAGGTAGGGGGGGGGGGGGGGATACTGGAAACTTGCAGATAGGCTATGCTCCAATTCCAGTCAAACTTGATGAGGGAATTAAGAGATTGGGCCCGAACCGGCTCCGACAACGTTGGTGGGAAGGGGGGGGGGGGTACCGGAACTTTCCAAAAATGCTCAGATTCGAGTGAAACTTGGTAGATGGTATAAACGAAGATGCTCTAGGTGGTCGATTTTTTTTTTATTCCGAACCAGATTCGGCCACGGTAGGTGGAAATAGAGTGAGTACCGGAAATCGTGTAGCACGTCTAGGGATCAAACAAATGGATTTATTGGGATGAAAGTTTGAACAGTCATGTGCATTTGCAATCGAGACGATGCCGGAACTGCTCAGAAATGAGTGAAACTAAATATCCTATTTCTATTTCCGAACCGCCTTTTTGGATTGCGGGTGTATTTTGTGACGTTTTCATCTACTTTCTTGTACAGCCTACTTGTACAAGTGCCATATGAGCTCGTAGCTCTTGTTTCATTAATAAGGGGCTGAAAACTTAAATATTATTGTATTAATGACCTCGTTCTACGTTTCTATTATGAGTACTTGCCTGAATCTATTACTTTGAATAATAACTGCACGGAAAAACTAGTGCTGAGATTTAATTTTTGACACGGCTGCTGTTTTTGAAGCACGATTGGGGCGAAATATTTCCTGCCGTCGCCCCAATCATCTACAACCTCAAAACAACCCCAAACCTTTACAACAGATACTACACTATTAAAGGTTTAGCTTCAGACATCGAGGTTGATATCGGTAAATAACAACGAGACGGCCATTGAAAATAACCTGTCCAAGCCGAAAGCGAGGCAGGTTATGAAAAATAACAGCCGTGCGCAGCTAGGTTGAAACTTTTAAATGGCCAGAGATGGAGGTATGTTAACTATTATAACGTTTTCGAACAGAATATTTTTATAGGTAGGTCTTATTCTTCTTTTGTTGTAATTTTTCGCTAATGGGTAAGGAATTTTATTTTAGTCAAGTAGCAACCCAAGCCTAATGTAGACCTACTAAAATGACTACTGTTGGGACCCAAGCACTTCAGTTTCTACCAACATAGCCTTTTACTTTTTTGGCGATTCAGGTGCCATCTAGCGGTCGTGAAAACCTACTATAGATCTACTAAAATGGCTACTGTAGGGGTCGTGAAAGTAAAACATAAACAATAACTAACCCCGCGTGTTGGCTGTTGTGGAACAAGATTATTCCAGAACAGAGACATTGATATCAATGCTAAATAACTAGCCTTTTGAAAGCAAGGGATAGTAGGATGTTGTTTCAGTAGACAAGCTGTATTTTCAGTGGAAATCTGATTGTGTCAAGGTATGATCTAGGGCGTAGGCTTGTTGTCTATGAGAGTAAGATGTTCTGTCATTTTTTCAATGCTGAATAACTAGCTTTTCAGAGCAGGGGATAGTAGGATGTTTTTCTTTCAGTTGACAAGCTGTGTTTTGAGTGGTAATCTGACTGCGGCAAGGTATGACCTAGGGCATACACTGGTTGCCTAAGAAAGTGAAATGTTTGTCATTTTGCAACATTTATTTCAACTCTTATTTTATTTTTTGTAACTTTTAAGTATTTTTTTGCTTTTTTAACTGAAAGTATTTTTTTTTTAATTTATTTTTTGTAGGTCTACTTTTCAGTATTTGAGTAAAAGTGCTCGATGAATTCAATATTTGAGGAACATCTACGGAGGCAGTTACGGCTTCGTATCAGCCTCTCTGTAGGACGATACGAGGTCGTAACAACCTCAACAAAAGTAATTGCATACAATAAATTCCTGTGGGACATAGGAAGATATGCGCTGCATACCTGTTCTAGAAAAGTTATATTTCTATATTTATTTACATCTCAACTATATTTTATAGATGTTATTTCTAGCAACTTTGTTGTTGCCAAATATTTCCTTTTTTTCACTTTTTTATCAATTTTATAATTACGTGCAAGTGCCATATGAGCTTACAGCTCTTGTTTAAACATACGAAGCACCTGCTCCTTTTATCAGCATAATGCTATAACACACGGTAACGAAAAATTCCATGGTAAAGGCGCCAGCGTTAAGCCGCTTTTACGTTGACGCGTCGTTCCAGTGCGTTGCGTATGCGTTTATCTTGCGTTGCGTCCAGGTTGTGCAGCATATCTTTCACACCTGCGCGAGAAGCTTTCGCGCTGGATGCTCATTTACATTTTCCTTTCTCGGTTTTTGGGATCCCAAAACGTAAGTGGAGGGATACCTATGACATCGCGAAAATGTCCGTCTGTCTGTGAGCACGGTAACTCTCGAAGGGAATGAGATATTCTGATGAAAAATGGTGCGAGGATTCATTTGGTCAAGAGTAAGGTCAAGTTCGTAGATGGGCTATGTAGCCCGACATTTAGGGGTGGGGAGGGAGTTCATATAAGTGACAAACAAAATATTTTTAAACAGCTAATGTGATGATGATTGTGGGGCAAGAAGGCATGCTGAGCTCGATAGTGAAAACCATTTTCTCGCCGGACAAGTAGTTCGTCCGGAATCTGGCAGAAACCGGAAAGTTGGTTAAAAGTAAAAGTTTTATTTGAAGTTGATTAAATGTTCGATTTAGGGGTAAGAAGACATGCTGAACACGACGATGAAAACCATTTTTTCGCCGAACAAATAGTTTTTGCTGGACTAGTAGTTCGCTCGGAATTTGGACAAAGCCGGAAACTTGGCAGAAGTAAAGCAAGAAGTCTCGTCCTGTACCGTCAAATAGATATTATAGAGGTATGAACTTGGTTTTCTCTGATGATTAGCCTGGCGAAGACTGGATATGGCTTAGACAAGACCCAGTTGTCTGAATCAAATATTAGATTTTTTGGATCCCATCGACACCTTTGGTCCTGTTTCTGCTGAATTCTGACTTCTTTCGCTAGTAGCAAGTTTTTCTTCGTAATCAGCATGTTTTTTTTATAGTTTTCTTCAGAAACTTCCATTTTCCACTGACAAATCTGATGCGTACGTGTCGACGCAACGCAAGAATAGAACTTGGTTCTGCGTAAGCTCTGCGTTGCGTCGACGCAAGCGCGACGCAAAGGTTTCGTAGCTTAGTTTGAAAGGCTCAACGCGTCAATGTGGAAGCGGCTTTACCCTTTTGGAAGCTTTGTTGTCCCTACCAAACATCATCCCTGCCATCTGTTTCTGGCCGAAGATTGAGATTTTGTATTTCGTATTTTATTTATTTTATTTTATATACCGTACTGCGCTTTTGAGAATGGTAAATTATTTACTTACGTATATTTCTTCTTCTTTTTCTTCCCTTCTTATACTCCATTTGTCACATTTTGTGTTTAGAATGGGTTAATAAAATCTTTCATTCATTCATTCATATACAGGTGCTGGTGTGCAAGTGCAAGATATATGCGGCGACCCCTGGGTACTCAATCACGCTCAGGAAAACTTGAAGGCCCGTCTGAGTCAGTTACAGGAGGCTGGGGTCGATCCTATCAAGCCATGGCAGTTGAGGTGTTCTTTTGAAAACTTGAAGAAGTAAGTCAGATTTGTCGGGTCTTTCGCCGGGGTTGTTCAACACGCATGATCCTGGGGCCGGCGATTCCCCGGTTGTCGCTGGATAGAAGTGAGCGCTTGTGCGCGACTGATTGAGTTTTAGTAGGGACTTTCTCTGTCACTAGTGGTGCTAGTGTCGCTGCTATTTTAGTGTGTCACTTTTCCAAGTCTTGGTGCTATTCCCTAGTGTTATTTTGCTGTCGAAAATGCGCATGTGAAGTCTGTGTCGCTTTGGGGAAACCTGCGTGTAATGCGTAAAATATTGAAAGCGAGGGAGTAAATACTCTAGATGACTAACACTTCGGACCGATGAAGAATCGCCGTGTACCCAGCGAAGATTCAAAAAGGCCGTGAAAACAAACATCTTATAAGTAGTGAACTGATAGACAAAAATGCTTCTCAGCCGGGATTTGAACCCAGGACCCTCTGCTTACAAGGCAGTCACTCTACCACCGAGCTACCGAGGGGCTTGTGAACAGAGTTCGCAGACCACTACAATAGTCTGGTAGAAGCCGGCCATAGGAACAGTGATCCCGCCTGAAGGCAAGTTCATCTAACCACTTTCACGGTACAAGTCCCTTGTGTAAAGTGCCTTCTATATGAAACAAACGTTATTGATACGTTTACACAAGATTTGAATCAACTAGAGGTTCTTTTGGGCACAATTCTTGTTCTTCCCATTTTTCACTGGCGTATTTCGGGCTCAGTCACATAGAGTATTTGCAGCCGACTGCTGCAAAACGTCGAACTGTGTGTGCGCGTACCGAGCCCTGGCAGGAATTCCTTCAAAATCCCGCCTAGGTGGCCATCGAAAAGAGCGTCATGTGGAGTCGGCACCGAATTGTCAGCAAGTCAAGTCGAAGCTGGTATTCAGTTTTCAGTTTCAGTTTCATTGGACTATATTTAAAGACGAAAAAAAAATACACAATTTACATTCCTGCCAGGAAAGCACAAATGTAGTGCTTGGCTAGGGCAGGGAAACATCCGATATTAATTTAAACATCAAACAGAATCAACTAACTGAACATTCTATTTAAAATCAGTATGTGGCTTATCGCCTAAATTCCAGATCGACCGCAGTGTCAGAAGTTTCATAACAGATAACGCAAGGATGCTGGGCTTCAAGAGACTTGGGGGTGTAATCTGTTGTGATTCGGGGGATGTTATTCATTAAATGTTAATAAGCATTGCCAGGAAGAGCCGAAAAACTGCCGAAAAAATATGCTGACCCTTTGTTTGTCTCATGGTATTAGAAAAGTCAGCAGATGATTTTTTGGCTGTTTTTGTCTGTCATCATGATGTCGGAGATTTGTCGGCGATTTCTGGCTCTTTCTGGAAATGCTTGTTATGCGTAATATTCCATGCATAACGTTTTCAAAATCACAAGATTTTGAAATCGCGGATCCGTGTATTATCTGTTATGAAGTAGTGTGGTTACGACCTGGACTCCACTAATATAGCCGAGGTGGCTAGTGTGAGCTGATGGCAATGAAAGCAAATGCGTAGAATCACAAGTAACAGTTTTACTGCATTGTTAATTTTGTGAGTAGAGAAGTATTCCTTGAGCCCAAGCTGATTGTGAAACATGTATTCAAACATTGGATAAAACGGACATGCGGCTACGATGCTTTGGCAGTGATATTTCGATCCTTCTTGGCAAGGGTGCTGGTGCCTGACGTGTTGATGACAGACTAATCCGTTTTATCCATTGTTTGAATATGAGTAGAGAAATACAAACAAATAACTGAATGATTCAGCGTCTTAATCCACTATAAACGGAGGTCACTTCGCATTTGTAGACCAGCAGAGTACAAAAGGCCAACATCCCCCGAACTCAGCGTCTCGTCCTACTATGATCGTTTACTTTGAGTTCGAAAGGAACAAAATAGGTTGCATCATCTGACCGTTGTTTGAACTGAGTGGTCCCATGGTCCTAACAATACTTCTTAAATTCCTTTTGGGCCGAATCACTAATCATGGACACCGCTCCAGAAGAATACGCCTTGAGCCCAAGCTGACTGGAATAATGTATGTTTGAACAGTGGTCCGTGTCAGGCTTTGGAACGTCAGGGAAAACGTCGGGGACTGGAAGAGACCTACTGATATAATATTAAAGTACCCCTCGCACTATTTACTCTTCAACTTACAGTATTTTAAAATATGTGGATACTTTACAACTAGGCTTTGCTTTAAAAAAATAACCCGCAGTTTTTGCTGTTTTAAGCCTTTTTCGAGACCCGTAGACTTGTACCGAAAACAGGGAAACAATTTACATAACCGATTTTTCTGATGGAAACACGGTTCGCAGACAACCGTTGACAGCGTGATACACATCGAACGTAGCAAAACGCGGCAAGTTACAGTATCAACTTAGTTTTGTTAGAGGGGTTGGAATGTACCGTTCGAAATTGGGGTCTTTGGGTTTAAAAAAATATGGAGTTATACTGGAAGTAGGTTGCGTTTGTATTACAGGTAAGACAGGTGCTTTAAGAAAACCGTTACCAAGAAGGGCAGAAATATCGCTGCCAAAGCATCACAGCTGACGTATCCGTTTTTAGCTATTGTTTGAATACACATTCCGGGAGACCACTTAACAAGGCACTGGATGCGTCCGAAAGGGTTAAGCCCCAGGCACTGGGGCATACCCAAAAAGACGAAGAAACTTGAAATGCCGACACCGGCCCGCGGCCTTCATGGTAGTCGAACTGAAGGACTAGATCAGGCCCGTATCCAGGAATTTATTTCGGGGGGGGGGGACTTTCGGTGCGGGGGTTTGCCTGTCGGTCGGACAAAAAAGACATAGATCAGAGGGAAAAGCCTATAAGATTGATTATTTTTGTATGTTTCTTGGGGAGGTTTAAACCCCCTAACCCCTTCCCCCCTGGATACGGCCCTGGCCTAGATTATCCTTACGTGTTTTTCCCAATACCTTGTTTTGACTTCACCGTTAGTGTCTGCCCCAGTCATACAGTATTGTCAGTTGGACGTAACTGACCAATACTTGGTAACATCAAGTGGGGTCAATCTCAGAGATCAGCTTATCGTTTCTTTTTTCTTCCCCGGGAAACGGTCAGAACAGCAAATAGCTACCGCTGCGTTGTAACTCGTAAATGGATAGAAAAGCACTTATTCGTGTTATGCTCAGGGATTCCAAAAGAGAGTCGGTCGGTATAAGTAAGTAAGTAATTTATTCCTGACCTGCCATTTGAAAACCGGAGTATGTAAAATAAAGTAAAAAAATTAAATAAAACACAACAAATATAATATACAATTTTTCATTCATCCACCAGAAAAGAATGTAGAGTTTCATGTGCTGGCTGGGCCCTGTTGTCCATGATTTTTGGCAGAGCCGACGAAACTTCCAAAAGTGTGACGCTTGCATTTTTAACTTGGAAACGCTCCTTTAGCACTGTGGTATAACTTTGGCAAATAAAGAAGATTCTTCGCATACTTAAAATAGTATCTTCTCATCTTCTGCTACTCCTTCTTCCGTAGAACATGTGTGACACCAGAGCGAAATAAAACTAGACCTACGTTGCCCGGGCAACGTGAAGTGTTGCGGCAACCTTTGTCCGGCTTCGCCGGCTAAAGTGTTGCGAGAGCAACACTTTGGTTTTGTTTCTTCGCTGTCGGTTAAATGCTGAAATTGTCAACTTATCGAAGCTTTTAAAACGGTATGTTCTAAAAAGAATAATCACATAATCAAAAGCTGTTCTTTAGCGTTGTAAAACCAACAACAAAACAATATCGGAAGAAGGCTATCCGTAACGTTTCAGGATTAAAATACCATAGATGACACTATTAATTATTACAAAACTACCTTATTGTTTTACATTACCGTATCGTTTGTACCCGTTGCGTAAACAGTTAATCCTAGGTTATAGCGATAGACCATCGATACAAACTTTCTTACTGTCATATTTACAAAAATCGAATACAATGTGCACCAATTTTCAAAAATTTCTAGCCCCTCGTGAACCGATCTTACTTACAAGTCCGTCTCCCGTGATTGACATCAAATTCACCGGAAACAAATAATGGATACACCAGCTATCAAAAGTTGCAAACCCCTCATCGCTGAAGATGATTATAGCATAAAAGCCGATTATTAATTCCAAGTCCCATGCATGTCTTACAATTGGGAACAAAATTGTTCTTACCATCGAATACACCTGAGACAAATAACAGGTATACCAACTAGCAAAAGCTGCAAACTCCTCGCTGCCGAAGATGACTATGAGCTAACAGTCGACTGTTGCTTACAGTCGACTGTTGCTTACAAGTCCCTTACATGTCTCACAACTGGTGTCGCCTATTTTTGGTTTCAGTTTGTACCTTACTCCTGAAGTTGTCAACCCCTTCAAACTTTCAAACTGGTTTATCTCATGACGGATTTTTGTTCAAAAAAATGGATGGCATATATTTTGATCAGCTCTTAAAGGGCTATCGATTGCCCTAACCACAACAAAAGCATATCGGAAAAAGGGACTAAATTGACTTTGCAGTCAGTTGAACTTTATCCTTTTCAATCGTAGAAATCGTGACGGATGAAAACTTGGAATAATATCCTATATAATCTAGTTGGTATTATAAAGCTATCCGTAACTTTTTAGGATTAAAATACCATAGATGACACTATTAATTATTACGAAACTACCTTGTTTTACATTACAGTATCGTTTGTACCCGTTGCGTTAACAGTAAATCCTAGGTTACAGCGATAGACCAACGATACAAACTTTCTTACCGTCAGATTTATATAAATCGAATACAATGTGCAACAATTTGCACAAATTTCTAGCCCCTCGTGCACCGATTCTACTGACAAGTCCCTTTCCCGTGATAGACATCAAGTTCACCGGATAAAAATAATGGGTACACCGACTAGCAAAAGTTGCAAACCCCTCATCGCTGAAGATTTGTGTAGCATAACAGCCGATTATTACTTACAAGTCCCTTGCATGTTTTACATTTGGGAACCAAATTGTTCATCAAATGACAGGTACGCCAACTAGCGAGAGCTGCAAACCCCTCATTGCTGAAGATGAGTATGAGCTAACAGTCGCCTGTCGCGTACAAGTCCCATAAATGTCTCCCAACTGGTATCGCCTATTTTTGGTTTCAGTGTGTACCTTACTACTGAAGTTGTCAACCCCTTGAAACTTTCAAACTGGTGTATCTCATAAAGGAATTTTTTAACCAAAAAATGGATGTCATATACTTTGATCAGCTCATCAGCGGCTATCGATTGCCGTCGAAGTTGAACTTTATCCTTTTCAATCGTAGATATCGTGACGGATGAAAACTTGGAACAATATCTTATATAATCTAGTTGGTAATAGAAAGCTATCCGTAACTTTTCAGGGTTAAAATACCATAGATGACACTATTTATTATTATGAAACTACCTCATTGCTTTACATTTTCGTTTGTATCCGTTGTGTAAACAGTTAATCCTCGGTTACATTGATAGACCATCGACACAAACTTTCTTACCGTCAGATTTATAGAAATCGAATACAATGTGCACCCATTTGCAAAAATTCCTAGCCCCTCGTGAACCGATTCCTACTTACAAGTCCCTCTCCCGTGATATACATTAAGTTAACCGGAAACAAATAATAGGTACACCAGCTAGCTAAAGCTGCAAACCCATCATCGCAGAAGATGATTGTAGCATAACAGCCGATTATTACTTACAAGTCCCTTGCATACCTTACCATTGGGAACCAAATTGTTCTTACCATCGAATACATCGGAAACAAATAACAGGTATACCAACTAGCAAAAGCTGCAAACCCCTCATTACCGAAGATGATTATGGGCGAACAGTCGACTTTTGCTTAAAAGTCCCCTATATGTATCATAACTGGTATCGCCTATTTTTGGTTTCAATGTACCTTACTTTGAAGTTGTCAACCCCTTTGAAATTTTCAAACTGGTGTATCTCATGAAGGAATTTTTGTACCAAAAAATGGATGACATATACTTTGATCAGCTCATCAATGGCTATCGATTGCCGTCGAAAAAAAAATTCTACCTGTCTTAGTTCAAAAGTTGACTTTTTTGCCGTAGGCCAACTTTCTAACGTCACGACTTAGAAAGGAGCAAAGGATAAGCTCTAGTTTATTTAGCAATGAGAGAACTTTTAAAGTTTAAGAGGCACATCAGATACCGTTACTCTACCACAAACCAAAGTGCAAAAAAAAAAAATTATAAACTCAGCTGAAATCGTCGCAGACATGGACAGAAACAATAGATGGCAGCACTTTCGGACCCGTGGGAAAAAGCCACTTTTTTGTCTCTGTAGATTTTTCTATTTATCACTCAAAGAAGATATGTTGGCTGTGGGGCCGGGTAACTGCCGCATATATTTAACACTTATAGATTTTAGTCCATCTTCAATTTGAAACTGGTGCCTGCCTGCTTGCGTGCTAGAACGGAGCTTTCCACTCGAAAGCAGAAACATCTTTTGATGAAACGAAAGGTTCGCTACACAACTTCAGATAGTCCTCTCTGACATAGGCTATACAACTCCACTTCACTTCGCAAACCGTAGGCTCTGGCTCGAGGACAAGCAAAAACCATCCTTATTGGCCCCAGGCAAGAGTTCTACGGAGCTTTCCAAAATGTAATGTCATATTCATCAATCCGGCCTAAGGTCCACACTTTCCGTAAAAACCGCAGAGGTTAGACCCTTCTCAGTTACCAGGAATAAAATGAAATCGGAGTCATAGGAAAAAAACCAAAGTGTTGCTCTCGCAACACAATGATGACGCTTGATTGGGGAAATAGCTTGACAACCCCTTTATGTAAGCTTTAAAGACGCTGGTTGCACCGGAAGCGAGGGGTTGCTCTCTCTCCGCCACCGGTGTACACCTCGACACGGCACCGACACGGCACCGCGGCACCGGCACGGCAACGGCGCAACACCGCGGCACCAGCTCGGCACCGGCTCGGCACCGCACGGCACCGGCGCACCTCTAGCACGATACGCCGGCCACGGACAAATTTTCTGCAGATTACTCTTCGCCATCTGGTATCTGGTATCTGGCGCCCAATAACGAAGGTACTTGAATGAAAGAATTATTGAAAACATGCAACCGAAGAAGAAGCTGAACTAGATATGAGGAGATGCTGTTGACCAAATGCGCAAAGTGGTCAACCATGGTTTGGTACTGGTGCTTGGCGATACTTGGATTTTTCGATATATCGATATTTTCACTTTCGATATTAGATAATCGATATATCGATATTTCCGCTTTCGATATTCAACAATCGATATATCGATATTTTCACTTTCGATATTCGATAATCGATATATCGATATTGATATTTGCTTACCATGCTTCGTTTCGCCAAAATCTAAGAACCAAATTTTCATTAAATAGCATCTTGGATCATTTCAAACTCAGAATAAATGAGAAATGAATTAGGGAAAACATATTGTCCAATTTCGGATGTATAAGTGTAGGTTAGTTCGGATTATTTACAATAATTACGATGAACAAATATCGTTTTCGATAGCGATATTTACGTTTCGATATCGATATTTGGTGCGATATATCGATCGATCGATATCCGATATATCGCATACTGGATCATCTCGAACTCCGGATAAATAAGAAAGGAATTGCGGAATACACATTGCTCCAATTTCGTATATATAAGTGTGGGTTATGTTGGATTAATTGCAATCTTTACGAATGAACAAATATCGTTATCGATATCGATATTTACTTTCGATATCGATATTTTGTCCGATACATGGATATATCGTTATCGGTATCGAATATCGCCCAAAACTTGAGTCAGCTTCAGTATGTTTTGCTTCTGGTGAAGGTAATTCAGTGGCGACCAATCTTTTTTCCATATTTGTAGAGTGTGCTAAGAATGATACTTGGCAGGCATATTTAACTTGGAAAAAGTCAATTTCCCCATCAGACACTCTGGGAGTGCAATAGAGGTATGCTTATTTGAACGTTCGTGCTTCGAACTTTGCCATTTTCATGCACTTGCTGTGGCTAAATATATGTACCAGTTAGCCTAAGTAGGTAGTCAAGGAAGGAAAAGATTGGTTCATAAATTCTTTTATAGAGACAACCACATTCCTTAAAGTACTCATCATAACCACAAAGTACAGAAAATACTTTGGAGCAAAACATATATTTTCATGATCCCCATGAGCCCATGATTATTTGTGAAACAAGGGTTTTGCTTCAAAATGAATTTCCAGCTCCCTTAAAGGACCCCTCGCACTAATCACTCTTCAACTTACAGTATTTTAAAGTATTTGAATACTTTAACTATGCTGTGCATTCAATAAATAACTAACTGTTTTGGCTGTTTTAAGCCTTTTCCGAGACCCGTTGACTTCTAGCGAAACAGGGAAACAATTTGCATAACCGATTTTCCTGATGGAAAAAATTCTCGCAGACAACCGTCGCGCAACCGTCTCGAACCGTCGACAGCGTGATACACATCGAAGGTAGCAAAACACGGCAAGTGAGAAAATCAGCGAGGTTTTGTTAGAGGGTTTAGAATGTACCGCACGAAACGTGGATCTCCGGGTTTAGAAATATATGTAATGATTACGGAAGTAGGTTGCATTAGTATTATAAGTTGCATTAGTTTGAGCAAAATATACAACTACGTGATCCCCATGAGCCCATAGTCACTTTTGCCTAAAGGGTTTTGCTTTCACATGAATTTCTAGTGCCCTTAAAGTGCAAAAATAAAATACTTTTCACCAGATCATTCTCTTGATTTCCAAGGGCCCACAATCATTCTTATTTCAAGGGTATGGCTTATAATTAAACACAAGAAACCCAAGAATTTACAAATTCCTAAATTTCATCCTCTGACCCAGCCTTGCAAGTACCATATGAGCTGCTAGCTCTTGTATTCAACACACATTGCCGACTTCATTCTCGGCCAATATCTGATGAAATTTGTTTACATGTACATCAGAAATCGTGCTTTATCACAATACTGTAATTTGAAGTAAAAAAAAAACCGCGGCACCGGCACGGCACCGACTCGGCACCGGCACCGGCTCGGCACCGGCACGGCACCGCGGCACGCGCCACTTGGTGTACATCGTTTTTGGGAGTGAGCAACCCCTCGACCGGAAGTTACCGGAAGTTTGCCGCTCGGTCTATATGCGTAGCGCGTTGCGCCTCAGTTGCTGCGCACAAGTGGACGTTGCGCAAAAGCCTGACGCTCCCTATACTATCCGTCTGTCTCCGTGGCGTCAGTTTGACTTCTAAGTTGTATAAATTAGATTATTTAATGTGAATCAGCTAGAAATTTTTTTTCAGGTGCACCCTCATAACAACCTCGGTACGCAAGGCACAAACGATCTATCCTGACATGATGGAATATTTCAAGGCCAAGTTGAACGTCAACGACGATGCGGTGCAAAAGCTCTTTACCAAAATGCCGCAACTACAACACCATACGAGCTTCGAACGCGTTGATGAACTAATAACGTTTCTACATAGCGAGGGGTTGACAAGCCCTGAAATCTTGGAATTTCCCAGAATGTTAGGATTTAAACAGGAAAACTTGAAAGATCGATTCATGTTCATCAGAGCTCATGGATTCGAT